>CM044009.1:6941465-7056465 GCA_024085815.1 Flaveria linearis
TTGGTTCTGAAGCCAGAGTATTTGAGCGGTACAACTTGCAGCAGCATATACTCAGCTTCAGCAGTGGATGTAGCAATTGAGTTTGTTTCTTACTCTGCCAAGAAACTAAACATTGCCTAGGAATTGGCAACCACCAGAAGTGGATTGTTCTGGTGACTTTGCATCCGCATAGTCACTATCAGAGAAAGCAACTAATTTGCATGAATGCGCTGAATACCAAAGTCCTAGTGATTGGGTACCTTGCAGATATCTAAATATCCTTTTGACTGCAATCAAATGGGATTCTTTAGGTGCGCCTGAAATCTAGCACAAGCACATGTTGAAAACATGATGTCTGGTCTAGAAGCTGTAAGGTACATCAAGGACCCAATCATACTCCTGTAAAGGGTTTCATCAACCGCTTTAAACCTTTCTGATCTACATCTAGTTGTGTGATACTGCTCATGGGAGTAGAACAGGGCTTACAGGATTGTAAATCAAACTTATTTAGTAACAACTCTTTGGTATACTTGGACTGATGGATGAAGAATCCATCATCCAGTTTGTTTGATTTGCAAACCCAGAAAATACTGTATTCTCCCATAGCACTCATTTCAAATCTCAGCTTCATAAGCTTTGTAAATTTCATCACACAACTTGGATCAGAGGATGCAAAGATCTGTCATCAACATAAAATGAACAAGGAGCTTATGTTGTCCCACAGTCTTGATGAATAAGGTTTTATCAATGGTGCCTCTAGTGAACTTATTCTCCAGAAGAAAGGTTGAGAGTGTCTCATACCAGGCTCTAGTGCTTGCTTCAGCCATAAAGAGCCTTATCAACTTGTACACCCCATCAGGATGTTATTGTCCTCAAAGCCTGGTGGTTGACACACATACACCTCTTCTTTTATTTTTCCATATAGGAAGGCATTTTGACATCCATTTGATAAACCTTGAGACTGTGAAAGGCAGCATAGGCTAAGACCAGTCTGATTGCTTCCAGTCTGGCCACAGGTGCAAAGGTCTCATCATAATCGATGCCTTCCTCCTGTGCAAACCCTTGGACAACCAGTCTGCCTTGTTCTTGACAATTTGGCCCTTCTCATCTGTTTTTGTTCCTGAATACCCACTTGGTGCCTATAGCACACTTATCTTTGGGTAATGGAACAAGCTCCCACACTTGCTGTTTCTTGAATTGAAGAAGCTCAAGCTGCATAGTTCTCCACCCTCCATTGTCTCTTAAAGCAATATGATAGTTCTTTGGTTCTTGCTGGCTGATGAAGAGAGCATAGAATCAGAAGTTGGACAATTGATTCCTGGTTGAAACTCCAGCATGAATATCACCAATGATTTGTGGAGTGGGGTCTTCTTGAGCTCTTGATAACTATAATATCTGTGCAAGTGTTTTGTAGACCCATCAGCAGCAACAGAGGTGATGGAGATTCTTGAAACCATGTAGAGGATGGCAGCTCAAACGAAGTAGAGCAAGCAGAAACTCCATCAGCATTGTAGTGGATGGAACTGCTGAGGCTACAGGAGCATCAGGTTCAGTGAACTTAGGTAGGTTGTCACTAAATCTGAAGAGGTGAGTACTCGACTTCATCATCTTCAGTACCACCAGGTGGAGATCTGTTGACAGGCTCAACAATGGAGGTGATAAGGACATATTGCAGTATGTCCAGATCAAACAACTCCACAGGGTTTTGTGGAATCTTGTCCTTGGCGATTCATTGAACTTAACATGCAAAGTTTCTTCAACCCCCTTGGTTCTACAGTTGAAGACTCTGTATGCTTTGCAAGTTGATGAATAACCAACAAAGTACCCTGCATCCACCTTACTAGCAAACTTGGAGTGGGTTGCTATGTTGAGAATAAACAGGGACACCCAAAGGCTTTAAAGAATGAAATAAGAGGAGCCAAATGAGGAAGAACTTCATATGGAGTCTTCATCAACCTCTTATTTACTAAGCTCTAATCTGTACATAGCAAGCTGATTGATAGCTTCAGCCCAAAAGGTCATGGCAACCCAGAGTCAGCAGCCAACATTGACCTTGCTGCTTCAATGAGAGTCCTGTTCTTTCTCTCCACCACTCCATTCTGCTCAGGAGTTCTAGGAATGCTAAACTGCCTTCTAATTCCTTGGACAGGTAGAAGTCATCAAGTGTGTGGTTCTAAATTCTGTTTCATTGTCACGCCTCACCACTTGACCTGTAGGGAATACTGCTTTTCTACTTGTAACACAAAGTTCATTATTGTCTTTGCTACTCATCCTTGGAGTGCAAGAAGAAAGTCCACAAACCTGGAGTAATCACCACAATTACCAGGCAGTATTTCTTTTTTGCCATGCTCATTACTCTGACAGGACAAAGAGATCCATGTGCAGAGTTGTAAGTAGGCAGTGGACTTGTGGTTCTCTATTGAAGGGAATGAAGCTTTGTGTTTGTTTCCTTTCAAGCATGCAGTGCAGTCATCTTCACACTTGAACTCCTTCAGAGGCAGTCCTCTTACTAACCCATGGCTTATAAGCTGATTCATGTTCTTGAAATTAACATGACCCAGCCTTCTATGCCATAGTGTAGACTCTTGAGGGGATGCCTTTGAGAATAAGCAGGGATGGCCTTTTAGATCCATCTTTTTGGAAAGGTCTAAGGCATACACTCTACCTGTCCTGTTGGCCTTCAGGGAGTGGTTTCATCCAATGCCTTGTCAATCAAACTCAGAACTTTGGATGACAGAATCCGACAGTTCTGGCTTGTGAAAAGGGCCAACATGGCCTTTGTCACACATTTGACTGACACCAAGAGGTTGTACTTGAGATTCTCCACATGGTTAACATCATCAAACCTTATTTCCCCCATGGAAACAAAGCCTTTCCCGACGAGTAACCCCTTTGCATCATTGCCAAAAGAAACAAATCCCTTCTTTCCTTGAGAGTAGTCATTAAGAAGGGCCTGCTTCCTGTCATGTGCATGGATCCTCCACTGTCTACATACCAGATGCTTCTATGGCATGTTTAAGAACCCTGCAAACACACCATGCGTTAGTTTTGTCTTGGAGACCCAAACCTGCTTGGTTTTTGGGTCTGTTTCAGCTACAGGTGCAGCACTAACAGTTGTGTTGTGTTGTGAACAGCTTGAGTGAAGAAAGATGGTACAGAAGAGGAACCCTTTGGCTTGGACTTCCTTTTCTGTGTGTTTCAACACAGGAGCATCTAAGTGGTTGACTCTTCCCACTAGCTGCTGAACCATCATCACCAATTGTGTCTGATTCTGTGATAGGGCTTTCAGCTCTTCAACACATTGGTTTGCTGATGATGAGTTCCTATGTTGTACCGCTTTTTCTGAGCACCTCAGCTATTGCCTGAGTTATCCCTACCTTCTTTTTAGATTTAGCTTGGGCTTAGGGATTTCAGGCTTGGATGTTGCTAATACAAACTTGGTTTCAAACTCATTCTTCATTTTATGATGCTCTCAGTATTTCTCCTTCTTTTTGAGTTTGGAACCCTTTTTGTACCAGCAATCATCAGTAAGATGATTGAACAAGCCACATATCTCACATGGCTTTTTCTTCATCTTATGCTGATCATCAGCTGAAGAGGATTTAACTGCTAAAGACTTGTTCTTCCGCTGTTTGTCATCAGTACTAGCAGTTTTCTTCCTATTGCCTGCTTTCCTGGTATCCTCGCTAGCTGTTTTCAAACCTTTCCTACTGTTAGTTTCTTCTCTTTAGTGCTACAGTATTTGAGGTTTGAACTTCATTTTGTCCTTCACTGCCTCTCCAGTGCCTTCAGTACTTCTAGTGACAACTCCTGAGTTGATCAGCCTTTTGGTCATGTGACAGTCTATCTCTGATGATGCTGATTCAGAGATAGTAAATCACATGATTAGAAGGATTGTTATTGCTCTCCCCATCAATTCAACTTCTGCTCTTGAAATGAAGTCTGTGGGAGGAGCAGTGTGATTATAACATGCCAACTTCACATTGGAAGCTGTTTGCTTGCTAAGCAGCATTTCAAAACCCTTGCATGATTGCAACCCATCGACACACTCAACTTGGGTGGTTGCAAGAGTTTCCTTGAGATCTTTGTACTTCTCTAGAAGTACATCTTCCCTAGCTTTAGCATCTTTGATTTGGCATTTAGTTTGTAAATCTCATCATTTTTATCTTTAGAACAACCTCAAAATCAGCTTTTCTTTTGGAAAGTGTGCTCAAGCTCAAGATTTTTATCTATTAAAGCTACATTTGCTTCTCTAATAGAAGCAATGCTGCTATGCATGACTCTGAACAAGCTTGGCTTTTGCCTCAGTGGATACCGAGATGAGGCATTAGATGATGACCCTTAGCAGAATCAAGGGCCATCAGAGCAAGATTTCCAAAGGTTGGTCACCACCATGTTGACCAGCACTTGGAGTAGTGGTTCCTGACCAGATAGCTCTTCTGGTAGACTACTCCAGTCAATAGCAGTTGGGGTGAAAAAGCTTTGTTGTTGAGATTGTGTGTGGTGATGAGATTGGAAAATGAGCTCTGAAGAGCATGAGGTGGTTGAGCCGGGGGTGCTTGAGTTTGACCAGGCTGAGGCATGTATAACAGGGGTATAATAGCATATGACCCTGTCGCACAAAATAAGCAGTGGTGCTTTGTGCCTGAGATGGATGGGGAGACTGTAGGAAGGTTGCCCTTTGTGCTGTGAGCTATTGCTGGGAAGTCACAAAGGTGCAGAGAGTTAGATCCAGATGATCTACACTCTCTCTTGCAAAGTGTCCAGCCTTTGGCTTGTGACACCTCAACTTGCTCTTGTCAAAACCAACTTTGGTTTGCCAGAGAGTCCTGGGACTTTCCTACCAGTTCTTTTGTAAACTTCTGAGAGCGGATATTTATCATTGCCATTTGGTTCAAAATATCCATCTCTTCCAGATCATCATCCAAATGCCTTCAAATCCTCCATCAGAAAACACAAGTTGTCACCACCACCTCTTGAACTACTACACCAACAAAAGCTTGTTCTGAGTTGGTAAGAGAAATCGATATGTTCATCATAAGAACTTTCTGATGAAGCATATTCTGACTCATGACTTTCAAGGCAGCATTACCTTGAACAAAGTCCAGCAAGCTTGCCAGAAGAGGACCACTTCCTCTTTTGCTCTATCTCTCTCTCTCAAAGTAAGCAACTTCCCATGAAGTTGGGTGAGAGATAGAGTTTCCAGACAGCATTTGAGCGTAGGACATGGTATATGTGTCCCACCTCTCAGGCAATGACCTGAACCTGTTGTTCATCTGGCTTTTGGAGTACTCTTGTTTGACCATCTTTAGCTCAGAGATCAAACAAGAGAACCGCTCATATTGCTGGGTCAGACCTCACCCTTTCTATATGAGAAAGTCTCATATTGTTGGCAAGGATTTCCCTATTGTTTGCTAAGACCGAATCATTTCCGCCAATTGTTCCTTTAGAGCAACCCATAGCATGAGCAGACTCATGATGCAAGAGCCCTGAATATATCTCGTTTGGAATGGCCTGGCTAAAATCCATAGGCTCTAGCATCAATTTCGAACAGCTTAGATCTTCGTCCGAATATTGTTCAGGTTTCTTCTTCGCAACCTTTCATTAGACTCCGGGACGCTCACCATAGGCTTGTATGGCCCATGCACCACTGACTTCCAACAACCAGCACTGTTGACAGCCAAGTGGTGTAGCATACGTCTTTGCCATATGTTATACTCGTTCCTAACCAGCATCGGAGGCTTGGTTGCGGAACCAGTATTGTGAGGATCATTGTTGGTGTAGTCATCTCAGTTTTGGTCAAAAACAGTTTAAACACGACAAACGTAACTCAAAACCACCAAAAGACCTTAATTTTGGCCGGAAACAGCAGAAACTCACTCTCTATGCTATTCTTGCAAATTGCTAATTCGATCAAATGAGAGAGCAAAAGAGCAGTTTCAAATGATCAATGGTAAGATCGATCAATGATTAACCTGCTCTGATTCCATTTAACAGGATCCACAGCCTCTCGTTGATCAATTAGATTATGTTCGCAGTAGATTAGCACATTAATTAGCAATTAAGCAAGAACATAAAAGATATTTTAATTAAAAAGCATGAACATAGAGAGAAGAGTTCTGCGAAAACAACAAGTGTTCTATTGGGTCGCACGTTTCGGCAATTAAAACAGTATGGTTACCCATCCTTTTATAGGCGGCAAAAGGATGCGTTGATGTCCTTTTTCTAACATCACTGAATATTCAAATTACAACTGACAAAAACATAACTACTGAAGATGTCAACAACTGACATCTTCTTTCAAAAGTTCCTAAGTGCTGACAAAAGTAACTCACTGACATCCTACAACGACTGAAGAACAAACTCTTCATCGTTTTATAACTACTGATACTATAACAACTGAAGACATGCTCTTCAGTTGTTGTACACTACTGAAATGAAAAACTACTGAAAAAGAAAAACCACCACAACAACTTAAGAAGACTTCTTCATTGTTGTGACAACTCGAGTCTTCAGTACTTGGTCTTCAGACTTTGCTTCAGATGATATAACAACTGATGACTTCAGTATATCATCAGTGTCTTCAGTCTTTGTCTTCAGACTTTGTGCTTCAGTAGAAGGTCTTCAGTTCTTTAGTTCTTCAGCTTTTGATGCTTCAGTACTTGTCTTCAGTACTTGAAGTCTTCAGTATTTGTAAGATCAGTACTTCAGACTTCAGTATTTTGTCTTCAGCTACTTTGGAGTCTTTTTCAGCTGATATTCTTCAGTTCTTGGATCTTCATACTTTGTTCTTCAGACTTTTTCATAACAGCAGAAGGCTGGAGCCAAGATGCTCTCGAGTTTGACATTCAAGCAGAGAACACAATAGCCGTGAGAGTCTCAGATGTTCTCGAGTCTGACATTCAAGCAAGAGAACATTGTAACTGATGGGAGTCTTCAGCAGTTGTAGCAGTGGCATGTGGGACTTAGAGGTTTCCCTGATCTTGGCTCATTGGTTCTTTTGGTCCAACAGTTGGGTAGTACTACTGGGTGTGACGAGCCCCACCTGTGTGACTTGAGGTCAACCGGGTGCAATTTGTCCTATGATTATTCGTCACGATATGGTGAAGTCGTGACGGGAGGCAAACATAACATAGTCAGCTTCAATGTCGAAATCACTATTTATATTTGTGAATGGACTAGCTAGCCATTACAATGCACATGCTTAAATATACGCTGTTTTAAACTGTGATGTTAACTGTAAACTCTTGAACTGATCAACCATAGGGTTGATACACGCTATTGTTAAACTGTGATGTTTAACTGTGAACTCTTGAACTGATCAACACCATTGGATTGATACACGCTATTGTTAAACTGTTATGATTAAACGCAAGCTCTGGAACTTACCACCTTTGGGTTGATATACACTTTTAAACTGTTATGTTTAAACACAAACTCTTGAACTCACGCACCATGTGTTGACTTTTAGTATGCTATTCTCAGGTCATTAAATCTGGACTGCTGTTAGGAGCATTACACGGTCAAGCATGCATCCTAACGCTTAACAATGATACATTTGTTTATCTTTATATTTTGGGTTTGTTTTATTTGTTTAAAAAACGCTTCCGCATGAATTGTAAATTTTAACACTTTGGTTTGTTATGTTAAACGTTGCATATAGAGTCGTTCCAAGTAACTATTGACTTGATCCTGGTTGTTGTCACACGGCGCGGTAGAACTCCGCACGTGGATTTTGAGGTGTGACAATGTGCTTATATGCTTAATTGCTATTACATGCTATTATTGGAATACTGGCTCATGGACATAAGGACATTACATTATTTGTGCTTGATGATCTAGATAATACTATGATGTTAACTTGGGGTAAGTGAAGTTAAGGGTGATCATGCAAGGTAGATTACCATTACGGGTGCACACGTAATGCAATTCGCCATGCACGAGAAGTCTGGCTAATCTTACCATGAGATAACAATCATAAGTATCACACGTTTCTATTCTATACCCTAGGGTGCTAGGGTCATAATTCTAGTAAGTCCTTATTGAAGGCAATCAAACATTATAAGTCCTTGTTGAAGGCAATCAACATTATAAGTCCTTGTTGAAGGAATCAAACATTATTAACATTTACTCAAGTCCTGTCCTACTTAGAGCCTTCATGGTATTTCCAATCACGATACTGACCTTATGAGATAGTCCTCCACTTAGCGTTTCAGTAACTACTGATTAATGCTTAGAAATGAAAGTGGAACACATGATGTAGAGAGTAATGATACTCTCTACCTATACAAAACTTTATTATTTGAGTAGATGCTAAGAAAATTAAGATGTTATGTAACTAGTTTAAGTATTATTCAAGGTATATCGTGGATGTGGTGGGAATGCGCGGGGAACCCTAATATAAGCATCACCGGTATACTAAGAAGGTGCTTAACCTGGGCTACATAATGATCTTAATGGACCGAAGCATAGGTTATTATGAATTAATGAGTGAAATCATACGGTGACTAAAGTTTCCATCTTTCTGTAGTTAGAAGATGGCACCTAAAAGAGTCACACCAAAACCAACCAAGAATCTGAAGCCCGCAAAATAGGAGAAGGGGTAGACCATCAAGAGCTGGCGGTGCTCCAGCTGGCAATAATCAAGAAACTGGCACCCCTGATATAGCTGCTATGATTGCTCGCAGCTAGCTGTATTGTTCCTACTATTGTGACGTTCCTACTATTGTGACGCAAGCGACGCCCTGCTGAATCATCCTCTCCACGGGGATCATAACACCACGGCCACCATAACCAAGGGTAGTGGATGATATTGGCATTGGTGAAAACATGGAAATGAAACTAGCGTCAACCATACCAAACGGGGATGCACATATAAAGAGTTTGTGGCTTGTAAACCCCACGAATCGATGGAAAGGCGGAGCAATAGCCTTGACCAGATGATCGAGAAGATGGAGGCGTAATCGACATTACTGAATGCCTCGATAGTCCGGATCAAATATGCCCCCTACTCACTGCAAGGCAAGGCATTAACCTGTTGGAACACCCAGGTCCAGGGCAAAAGGAAGGGAGTCTACAATGCAATGACCTGGGATGTAAACATCCGTTTTCTAAATCCGGACTTGTAAATTATATTTAGTTATGATTAATTAAATTAATTTGAGTTGTTTGAGTGTTTAAGTGTATCAGTCGCATAAGTCATATGCGAATGAAACTTCAGTCGCATTAGTTATGTGCGATTGAGACTCAGTCGTACGAATCGTAGGCGTATAGCTTCAGTCGCACAGTTCATCATACGAATGGTTCAGTCGTACGACTGAAGGTGAGCGTTAAGTTAGAGTTTATGGATATGTAGGGGTGTCAGGGGTTTCAGGGTAGATCTCTATCGCACCTATTCTGTTCTGTCTTTGTCCCCTTCACACCCAAAAACCCTGTTCTCACACGAAATCGACTAGGCGAAACTCCGTTTTGGTAAGTTTTGAACATCACGGATCAATCCGGAGATGTTATAAGCTGTGTAACTGGTTGAGTTTTGATCCAATAACCTGTTTAAATCTCAGTAAATTGGTCTGGTCCATTTCTGAATTTAAAATCCAAGATTCAAATCCAAGTTTTTGTGAAATTTTGATGAAATAATGGTCCGAAACCATTGTAAACGATGTGTATAGGATCTGTTTTGAATATGGTATGATCTCATTTTGAAAATTCTTTCAAGAAAGGAAGATTCCAGTCCATGCTCCAATTCCTTCCAACTCCTTAAAGCAATTACTTTCTTGGAGATGTGAGAAGGATTCAGACGACTTAACAAGAGCTGCTACTCTGTCCTATCTCAGCTGACGAGATCATACAAGAAATCAAATGTTTGATCTTGACTAAGATTGTTTCACCGAGCATAGGGGGAGATTGTAGAGGACTAATCAAGGCTCGTTAAAACAATTGAAGTCTGAATGAAGTCAAATCTGAAGATTGCTTGTGCGAAGCCAGACTCACGTGAAATCAAGTTTCCACGCGAGAAGCAGCCTGTGTGAAAGCTTCTGTCACTCGCAAGTCACTTCCACGCGAGAAACAGAAGTCACGCGAGAAGCCACCATGCGAGAAAGGAATCCACGCGAAGACTTGGCCGCGCGAAAAGCATCTCGCGCGAGAACTCACTGTTTAGTATAATAGCTTAGTTTCGTTTTGTAATGAAGCTTTTTATTCAATATCATCCTGTACTGTGTGAAAACTGCACAAGACCTGTTATAGGTTGTTCAATTCATCGAAGAGCATTTTATGTTCAATCCAATCTTCTTTTCTATCTTCCATCACGTTAATTCCGCATTCACGTGATGAGATCGTGGTGTTATTCATTTCTGGGAGATTTCAGAGGTCTTAACAATTGGTATCAGAATATGGTATGATTTGGATGGTTAAAACTCAAGTTTTGACTGAGTTTGCAAACAACGTCAAGAACACAGTTGCTGATCCGTTTCAGGCGAATGGGCTCAATCGCAGACCTCAGTCGCACGAATGAGAATCTAGTCGTACGACTGAGTGCGAATGGAGGTTCAGTCGTGTGGTTGGAACTCAGTCGCCTGGTTAGAAGGCCGAATGAAGACGAGTGAACATTGGGTACGAATGAGAACTCAATCGTGCGAATGAACGGTTAGTCGTACGACTGAAGGTTCAGTCGCATGGTTCATTCGCATAGGTCCAGTCGTATGATTGCTCATTCGCATAAGTGTTCAATCGCATGAGGGCCTGTTTGAGAATAAGTTTATGAATCAGGGTTTATTGCTTTAGATATACCTTGATTAGAGGAGACTAGTTTATCTTGGGTACGTGGATTGTGTAGACTGTGGTGAGAAATTGATACGGTGAGTTCTAAGCCCCTTTTTAAATGTTTGGTTTTAAACATTCGGGCTATCACACACATAATGATAAATGAATTGAATGTTTAGTACCAAAATTGTGATAGTAATGATGAATATGTTTCTAACAGTTTGTCAAGTTGTTACAGGGAAAGTGGGGGTAATAAATGATTACCTGAACATTGTTATCATTACATAATGGTAATGATTGCAATGGGTCAGGTAGGATGTAAAAGATAGTCATCCCAACATTGTTATCATTACGTGATGGTAATGATTCCAATGGTTCGGATGAGGTGTGATGATTAATGAAAACATGTTAAAACTGGTGCTAAAAGAAAGAATGTGTGGGGGTGAGTGAATGTGACAAATATTGGCAATAAATAAAAGAAATGTTTTTGAAATGGTAATGTGTGTAATCTCAACAGGCCAGTTAGGGTAAGATGCCTGAGTGTGAAACTGTACAGTTTGATAGGAGTGATGACGATCACTCAGCTTTGTGAACATCTTATGGTGACGACCCTAGATGATTATTTGGCATCCTACGGATGAGAGATAGTAACCGGTAGTTGCTAGATGTGGGCAACCGACGTTACTGGGTATGGGAGACTGGTAGTTGCTAGATGTGGGCAACCGACGTCTCTGGGTATGGTAACCGGTAGTTGCTAGATGTGGGCAACCGACGTACCGAGTATGAGAAACTGGTAGTTGCTGGATGTGGGCAACCGGTTTTCTGAGTGTAGTAACTGGTAGTTGCTGGATGTGGGCAACCGACGTTACTGGGTATGGGGAACCGGTAGCAGCTAGATGTGGCAACACGTTCGATGGATGGTCCAGTGGGACAGAATAATGATAAGAGTTGAATTTATAACATTGCCAATAAAAAGATAGTTGTGGTGTGTGTGAAAATGTGTTAATGTTTTAATGAAAATTAGAACTCACCAGTTTATCTGATGTTTTGAGTGTGTTGTGTGTGCTAGGTAAGGAGGGATCCTCTGATAATAGAGGAAAGCAAGTATGACTGAACGAGGATGCTATCCCGGAGCAGTTGCTGGCATAGGATTTAGGGCTTATTAATAATGTAAATAGGGCGACGTATAATTAAATACATCATATGTCAAATGTTTTAAAAGTTGGGTTAATATCTAATAATGTTTAAAGTCTTCCGCTGTAAATAGAAAGCTCTGATTTGTGTTTAAAATATTAATCCAACTGCGTGACGTGCCTCCGGTGCCCTGCCGGGTTTAAGGGCGTCACAGGTTGGTATCAGAGCAGTATTAAAGGGATCTAGTGTCATAATACTAACTTTAACTAGAAAATAGATATGCCAGCAGGATAGCTAGATAGAATAGTTATTAAAACAGAAAAGGTGATGGGACTATCATGAGAAGGAATAACGAGAATAGTACAAGTAAAGTAAACAATTAATAGTACTTGCCACATTATTAATAATTTACTTTACTATTAGTATTCTGGTTATATACTTACATGCGAGTACCAAATAATCCCGATCTTGTTTTAATAGGTATGGCTGATAGGGAGAGTGAAAGAATGCAAGGTGGAACCTCGGAAAGAATGTTGATGAGCAGCCGAGGTGCTTAGTATGACGAGGCACAATTCCATGATGCAATTGCTAGAGGTTCGTAAGAGCCTTGATTGCAGCTAGACCTGATGAAAGTTAGAATGTTGATAAAGCTGAGGGGTCTAGTGAGAAAAAGGAGTTACATATGAGTTCTTTAAAGAATGTAATCCTCCACGATTTTTTGGGGGCTATGGATTTGGTAGCCACTTATAATGGCTTCGTGAAATGGAAGCCGTGATCAAGTTGAGTGAGTGTAGGGAGCATCAAAAAGTAAAGTTTGCAGCCCACTCGTTTGTAGGTGAGGCTCTGTAGTTGTGGGGGATACGATTATCCAGACGTTAGGATAGAGCTACTGACAAATGTTGTGGTCTGATTTAGAAAGTTAGTGTCGGACAAGTTTTGTCCGAAAGGCGAGATGGATCGAATAGAAAGATTTTTTTCTGCAGTTTCAGGTCGGTAATATGTCTCATAGGAATACACGTCTAAGTTTGAGGAGATGGCGGGCGGTTGGTGCCTATTTGGTGGTTCCCAAAGAAGAAAATTTGAGGTATACACAGGGTTGCCTCAGGAGGTTAGAAAGTTGGTTAGATCATCTGCTCCGAGTATTTACCAGTTGACGGTAAACTTAGCTGCATATGTATCAAGAAGTTTATGGTGGTAATGTTGCTCCTGATGGAAGTAAAAGGAGGCGTGAAGAACCTGTAGTGCAAAGAGATTTGAGAATCCAAGTTCTCAAAAGAAAGGTAGGTTGGAAGGGGTCAATTCCCGAGGAATGTCAGAAATGAGTTGCCACGTTGCGGGAGATGTGGAAGGCTACATCAGGGTGAATTATGATGGTAGCAGGAATTGTTTTTAGATGTGGAAAGACGGACATTATGCTAATGAATGTAGTGAGGCCCTCGTAAATGTTATGAGTATGGAGAAACGGGGCATATTCGAAGTGAATGTCCAAAGTTGTAGTTAGAAAGCCTGAACCGTTTAGATCGATGAAAGGTCAGGAGAAGGATCGATGTGGCCAAGGGCGAGCATATTCTATGACAGCCAGTGAGGGCTAAAGCGTTGCCAGATGTAGTTTCAGGTACGTTTTTAGTGAATGGAATTCCAGCTAATGTGTTATTTGATTCTGGTGCAAGTGGAAGTTTTGTATCTATTGATTTTTGCCCTATGCTTGCATGTGAAGTTCGACACATTAGGTAGCTTTTGTAGTTGAAACTGCTAATGATAGATCTGTGATGATTAGTAATATGATTGATGATTGTTATATTGAATAGAGGATATAAGTTGCCTGTTAAACTATATCCAATGTGTTAGGAGGGTTTGATGTAGTATTGGGTACGGATTGTTGGTAAACAATGAAGCCCATATTATATGTAATAAGAAGTTAATTCAGTTAGAGCGCCGGATGGAAAAACGATTGAATTAATGATAATGTGATAGAGAGGAGTCGACTGTGAAATATATCTATGATAAAGCTGCTATTTAATGATGAGCCGCGGGTGTGCATCTTATTTGATATATGTAATTTATTCGCAAAAGCCTGTAAGAAAGATAGAAGACATTCCTGTGGTTAGAAATTTTGTAGATGTGTTTCCAAGGAATTACCGGGTATTCCTCCAGATCGTGAAGTTGATTTAGAATTGATTTGATTCCGGGTGCTAAGCCAGTCGCTAAGCCACCTTATAGATTAG
Source organism: Flaveria linearis (assembly GCA_024085815.1). NCBI lineage: Eukaryota > Viridiplantae > Streptophyta > Magnoliopsida > Asterales > Asteraceae > Flaveria > Flaveria linearis. The sequence goes on from CM044009.1 coordinate 6,955,565, forward strand.
CTCCATCAGAATTGAAAGAGTTAATAAAACAGACTGAAGACTTGCTAGAAAGAGGTTTCATTAAGCCCATTTCTGGGGTTGGTGCTCCAGTATTGTTTGTGAAGAAGAAAGATGGGAGTATGCGTATGTGTATTGATTACAGAGAATTAAACAAGTGACAATAAAGAATAAGTATCCACTCCCACGAATAGATGATTTGTTTGATCAGCTACAGGGAGCCAATTGGTTTTCTAAGATAGACCTTCGCTCGGGATATCATCAGTTGAAAGTTAGGGAAGAAGATATACCTAAGACAGCGTTTCGTACCCGCTATGTCCTTTGGGTTGACGAATGCCCCGCTGCTTTTATGGATTTGATGATAGGGTGTGCAAGCCAATGTTAGATCGATCATTAGTTGTGTTATTGATGATATACTGATCTATTCGAAGAATGAGGGGATCATGTTTGCCATCTTCATGAAGTGTTGGAAAGATTGAGAAAGAAAGGCTTTATGCAAAATTTTCTAAGTGTGAGTTTTGGTGGTTGCGGGAAGTACAGTTTTTAGGACATGTAATTAATGCGGAAGGTATTTTAGTAGACCCTGCCAAGATTGAAACAGTAGTGAGGTGGAGTCCTCCAAAGACGCCATCTGAGGTCCGCAGTTTCTTGGGTCTGGCTGGTTACTATAGAAGATTTATTCAGGAGTTTGCCAAAATCGCATCCCCAACGAAACTTACGAGGAAGAATGAAGAATATGTTTGGGGACCAGAACAAGAAAATGCATTTCAAGAATGAAGCAGAAATTAACCCGTCACCAGTATTGTCGTTGCCAGATGGAAATGAAGATTTGGTGATTTATTCAGATGCTTCGTGTCAAGGTTTGGATGTGTTTTAATGCAGAGGGGACGAGTAATTGCTTATGCTTCCCGACAGTTTAAAGAACATGAAAAGAATTATCCGACGCATGATTTAGAACTGGCAGCAGTGGTATTTGCCTTGAAGATATGGAGGCATATTTGTATGGGACGAAATGTACGATTTACACAGATCATAAGAGTTGAAATATTTCTTTGATCAGAAAGAGTTGGGCAGTTGGAAATTGTACAGGCTACGAATGAGAAACTGGATCAGATCAAAGCTCGGTTTTAAAGCGGCTCAGGATCGACAGAAGTCTTATGAAGATAAAAGGCGAAGGCATATAAGTTTGAAGTAGGAGATAGAGTTATGTTGAAAGTATCTCCTTGGAAGGGAATTATTAGATTCAGAAAGAGGGGAAAGTTAAGTCCTCGTTTTATAAGACCATTTAGCATTATAGAACGGATTGGGGAAGTGACCTATAAACTAGAATTACCCGATCAGTTGCAAGGAATTCATCCAACCTTTCATGTATCACAGTTGCGCAAGTGTTTGGCTGATGAGAATGCTTATGTACCTTTGGTGATATAGAAGTGGATGATAAGTTAAACTATGTTGAAAAACCTACTGCTATAGTAGACAGAAAGGTAAAAAGGCTGAGGAATAAAACTATTGATTTAGTTAAAGTGCAGTGGTTGAATAGAAAGGGATCTGATTTCACTTGGGAATCAGAAGATGAGATGAAAAGAGATTATCCCCAATTGTTTAAATAGTTGGTTTCGAGGACGAAACCTATTAAAGGGGGGGAGAGTGTAACATCCGGTTTCTAAATCCGAACTTGTAAATTATATTATAGTTATGATTAATTAAATTAAGTTGAGTTGTTTGAGTGTTTAAGTATTCAGTCGCATAAGTCATATGAGCTTCAGTCGCACAGTTCAGTCGTACGAATCGTAGGCGTATGAGCTTCAGTCGCACAGTTCAGTCGTACGAATGTTTCAGTCGTACGACTGAAGGTGAGGCGGTTAAGTTTAGTTTATGGATAAGTAGGGCGGTGCAGGGGGTTTCAGGGCAGATCTCTATCTGCACCTATTCTGTTTCTTGTCCCCTTCACACCCCAAAACCCTGTTCTCACGAAATCGACTAGGCGAAACTCCGTTTTGGTAAGTTTTGAACATCACGGATCAATCCGGAGATGTTACAAGCTGTGTAACTGTTGAGTTTTGATCCAATAACCTGTTTTAAATCAGTAAATGGTCTGGTCCATTTCTGAATTTAAAATCCAAGAATTCAAATCCAAGTTTTGTGAAATTTTGATGAAATAATGGTCCGAAACCATTGTAAACAATGTGTATAGGATCTGTTTGAATATGGTATGATTTGGATGGTTAAAACTCAAGTTTTGAGTGAGTTTGGATCAACAAACGTCAAGAACCAGCTGCTGATCCGTTTCAGGCGAATGGGCTCAATCGCAGACCTCAGTCGCACGAATGAGAATCTAGTCGTACGACTGAGTGGAATGGAGGTTCAGTCGTGCGGTTGGAACTCAGTCGCCTGGTTAGAAGGCCGAATGAAGACGAGTGAACATTGGGTACGAATGAGAACTCAATCGTGCGAATGAACGGTTAGTCGTACGACTGAAGGTTCAGTCGCATGGTTCATTCGCATAGGTCCAGTCGTATGATTGCTCATTCGCATAAGTGTTCAATCGCATGAGGGCCTGTTTGAGAATAAGTTTATTGAATCAGGGTTTATTGCTTTAGATTACCTTGATTAGAGGAAGGACTAGTTATCTTGGGTACGTGGATTGTGTAGACTGTGGTGAGAAAATTGATAAGGTGAGTTCTAAGCCCCTTTTTAAATGTTTGGTTTTAACATTCGGGCTATCACACACATAATGATAAATGAATTGAATGTTTTAGTACCAGAATTGTGATAGTAATGATGAATATGTTTCTAACAGTTTGTCAAGTTGTTACAGGGAAAGTGGGGGTAATAATGATTACCTGAACATTGTTAATCATTACATAATGGTAATGATTGCAATGGGTCAGGTAGGATGTAAAAGATAGTCATCCCAACATTGTTAATCATTACGTGATGGTAATGATTCCAATGGGTCGGATGAGGTGTGATGATTAATGAAAACATGTTAAAACTAGTGCTAAAAGAAAGAATGTGTGGGGTGTGAGTGAATGTGACAATATTGGCAATAATAAAAGAAATGTTTTTGAAATGGTAATGTGATGTAAATCTCAACAGGCCAGTTAGGGTAAGATGCCTGAGTGTGAAACTGTACAGTTGATAGGAGTGATGACGATCACTCAGCTTTGTGAACATCTTATGGTGACGACCCTAGATGATTATGGGCATCCTACTGGATGAGAGATAGTAACCGGTAGTTGCTAGATGTGGGCAACCGACGTTACTGGGTATGGGAGACTGGTAGTTGCTAGATGTGGGCAACCGACGTCTCTGGGTATGGTAACCGGTAGTTGCTAGATGTGGGCAACCGACGTTACCGAGTATGAGAAACTGGTAGTTGCTGGATGTGGGCAACCGATGTTTCTGAGTGTAGTAACTGGTAGTTGCTGGATGTGGGCACCCGACGTTACTGTACTGGTATGGGGAACGGTAGTTGCTAGATGTGGGCAACCGATGTTCGATGGACAGGTCCAGTGGGACAGAATAATGATAAGAGTTGAATTATAACATTGCCAATAAAAAGATAGCTGTGGTGTGTGTGAAAATGTTGTTAATGTTTTAATGAAAATTAGAACTCACCAGTTTATCTGATGTCTTGAGTGTGTTGTGTGTGCTAGGTAAGGAGGGATCCTCTGATAAAAGAGAAAGCAAGTATGAGCTGAACGGGGATGCTATCCCGGAGCAGTTGCTGGCACAGGATTTAGGGCTTGTTAATAATGTAAATAGGGCGATGTATAATTAAATACAATCATATGTCAAATGTTTTAAAAGTTGGGTTAATATCTAATAATGTTTAAAGTCTTCCGCTGTAAATAGAAAGCTCTGATTTGTGTTTAAAATATTAATCCAACTGTGTGACGTGCCTCCGGTGCCCTGCCGTGTTTAGGGCGTCACATGGAATGAGTTTAAGGCATTAATTTCTGAGGAATACTGTCCTCTTAATGAAATGCAGAAACTTGAACATGAATTCTGGAATCACGCAATAGTGGGGGCTGGGCACGCAGGATACACCGATCGATTTCATGAATTGGCAAGATTGGTTCCGCATTTAGTCACACCGGAATCCAAGAGGATCGAGAGATATATTTGGGGACTTGTGCCTCAAATTCGAGCACTGGTGACAGCAGCTGCTCCTCCTACCATCCAGAGCGCAATTTTGAAGGCTGGCGCTCTTACTAATGAAATGGTAAGAACCGGATTACTGGGGAAGGGAACCGAGAAGAAAAGACTTCGGGTCTAACGCTGGAAGATCCGATAAGAAGGCTAAAACAGCCCGAAGTTTTGTGGCTGTAACCCAAGAAAAGAAGGATTACACGGGACCGCACCCCAAGTGCAACAAGTGTAATTGGCACCATTCCCCAGCAAGGCCGTGTCGGGAATGCACAAACTGTAGGCGCTTGGGTCATTGGGCGAAAGATTGTAGGATTGCACCAAACCTGGTAACGCCCATCAATGCGGTTAACCCCGCCGGGAATGCCAGGGCATGCTATGAATGCGGAGGTCTCGATCACTTCCGAAACAGTGTCCCCGATTAAACAGAGCACCTAGTCAACAAGGCAATAACCAACAGCAACTGCTGGCTATAGCTGGTAATCCAGCCCAGGGAAATCAAGAAATGCTGTAAGAGGACGTGCCTTCGTCATTGGAGCTAATGATGCCCGTCAAGATCCCAATGTCGTCACGGGTACGTATCTTCTCAACGACCACTTTGCATCTATATTGTTTGATACGGGAGCAGATAATAGCTTTATATCTTCTGATTTTGCACACATGCTTGACTTGAAACCGAGTAGGTTAGAAACTAGCTTTTCCGTAGAAATGGCCAACGGTAGATTCATACCATCAGATAAGATCATTAGACAATGCTCCATAATATTAGAAGACCATGCCTTCGACATAGACTTAATACCTTTCGAGCTAGGGAGCTTCGACGTGATCGTGGGAATGGATTGGTTGTCAAAGCACGGAGCCGAGATCGTTTCTCGGGAGAAAGTAGTACGAATCCCCATGCCTAATGGGGAGGTACTCAAGATTCAAGGAGAGCGACCAGGAAGAACTCTGAAGCTTATTTCCTGCATGAAGACGCGACGATGTCTACGGAAGCAGTGCTATGCACTCCTGGCTCATGTTGTAGAAAAGAAGAAAGAAGGCATCAAGTTAGCAGATATTCCTGTGGTGCGAGATTATCCGGAAGTATTTCCTGATGATTTGTCGGGATTACCTCCTCTACGACAGGTAGAATTTCATATCGAGTTGGTTCCTGGAGCTACGCCGGTAGCAAAAGCACCATATCGATTAGCACTATCCGAAATGCAGGAACTCTCCAACCAACTACAAGAGATATTGGAGAAGGGATTCATTCGACCGAGTCATTCACCATGGGGAGCACTGGTTCTCTTTGTCAAGAAGAAAGACAGGTCATTTCGTATGTGTATCGATTATCGCGAGTTGAACAAGTTGACTGTGAAAAATCGATACCCTCTGCCCAGAATTGATGATTTGTTTGATCAACTACAAGGAGCTTCGTATTTCTCTAAGATTGATCTTCGTTCTGGATATCATCAACTGGGAGTTTTTGAGGATGACATACCGAAAACATCATTCAGGACTCGTTACAGGCACTATGAGTTCTTAGTCATGCCGTTCGGGCTGACTAATGCATCAGCTGTGTTCATGGATTTGATGAATCGAGTGTGCAAACCATACTTAGATAAGTTCATAATCGTGTTCATAGACGATATACTTATCTATTCTCGTTCGAAAGAGGATCACGGGAAACACCTTCGAGCAATTCTAGAATTGTTGCGGAAGAGAAGCTTTTTGCCAAATTATCGAAGTGTAAATTCTGGATTCAAGAAGTGAAGTTTTTGGGCCATGTGGTTAACAAGGATGGAATCCATGTAGACCCCAGCAAGATTGAAGCGGTGAAGAAATGGGATACACCTCAAACACCATCAGAAATCCGACAATTCTTAGGATTAGCCGGATATTATCGATGGCTTATTGCGAACTTTTCAAAAATCGCACAACCATTGACCATGCTAACCCAGAAGGATAAGAAGTTTGATTGGGGACATGCGCAAGATTAAGCTTTCCAAACGTTAAAGGAAAAGTTGTGCAATGCTCCAATACTGTCCCTTCCGGACGGAAATGACGACTTCGTGGTGTACTGCGATGCTTCGCATCAAGGATTGGGATGTGTGTTAATGCAAAGAGATAAGGTGATTGCATACGCCTCACGACAACTAAAAGTGCACGAGAAGAACTACACAACTCATGATTTAGAGTTGGGCGCTGTAGTTTTTGCACTTAAGATATGGAGGCACTATCTGTATGGAACCAAATGCATCATCTATACCGATCATAAGAGCCTTCAACACATCCTGAATCAAAAAGAGCTCAACATGCGACAACGACGACGGGTAGAACTACTTAGTGACTACGATTGCGAAATCCGGTATCATCCGGGGAAAGCAAATGTGGTGGCTGATGCCCTCAGTCGTAAAGAACGTGTAAAACCACTACGTGTTCGAGCTTTGGGATTGACTATTCAAACAAACTTGAAAGCTCAAATCCAAAATGCGCAAAGTGAGGCTCTAAAAGAAGAAAACCTTGAGGGAGAAGAATTCCGAGGGTTGGATAAGCAAATGAATCGCAAGGACGACGGCGTACATTATTTCATTGATCGCATATGGGTCCCTAAATGGGGAGATGTACGCACACTAGTCTTGGATGAAGCACATAAGACTCGATATTCGATTCATCCCGGTGCAGACAGGATGTATCACGATTTGAAGGATCTGTACTGGTGTCGGGTATGAAGAAAGATATTGCTCTATATGTGAGCAAATGTTTGACGTGTTCAAAGGTCAAAGCGGAACATCAGAAGCCATCGGGGTTATTGCAACAACCCGAAATTCCCAAGTGGAAATAGGAGAACATTACTATGGATTTCATCACCAAACTACCGAGAACGCCAAGCGGACACGACTCGATATGGGTCGTAGTGGATCGACTAACTAAATCCGCTCATTTCTTGCCTATCCGAGAAGACTATAAAATGGATAAGTTGGCAAGATTGTACATCAATGAGGTTGTGACACGGCATGGAGTGCCGGTGTCAATCATATCCGACCGAGACAGTCGATTCACTTCATGCTTTTGGCAGACATTGCAGAAAGCGATAGGCACCCGACTAGATATGAGTACAGCCTATCACCCCCAGACTGACGGCCAAAGTGAACGCACAATACCAACACTTGAGGACATGCTACGTGCATGTGTCATTGATTTTGGTGGTAGTTGGGATACTCATCTACCGTTGATTGAGTTTTCCTACAATAACAGCTACCATACTAGTATTGGTTGTGCACCGTTCGAAGCGCTGTATGGCCGTAAATGTAGATCACCTGTATGTTGGGCCGAGATTGGCGAGAGTCAGCTAACAGGACCCGAAATCATTCAAGAAACAACTGATAAGATTTTCCTAATCAAAGACAGACTTAAAGCTGCTCGAGATCGCCAAAAGAGCTATGCTGACAACCGTCGAAAGCCACTCGAATTTAACGTTGGTGATCGAGTGTTACTTAAGCTTGGAAAGGGATCGTTCGGTTTGGAAAGAAGGGGAAATTAGCCCCGAGATACATTGGACCATTCGAGATCACAGAAAGAATAGGTCCAGTGGCATATCGATTAAGGTTGCCACAAGAGCTTGGCAGTGTGCATGATACTTTCCATGTATCGAATCTCAAGAAGTGTTTAGCTGACGAATCACTTCACGTGCCTATTAAAGACATCAAGATTGATCAAAGTCTCCATTTTGTGGAAGAACCTATCGAGGTCATGGACCAAAAGGTCAAGAAGTTGAGACGCAGTAAGATACCTATTGTTCGTGTGAGGTCGGATTCCAAACGAGGTCCAGAGTTTACATAGGAACGAGAGGATCAGATGAGACTCAAATATCCTCATCTGTTCGGGGACGACACTCTTGGACCTAGCACCGATTGAACCTCGGGACGAAATTCCCTCAACTGGGGGATACTGTGACACCTCACAAAATCAAGCAAAGAACATAGTGGGCTACTGTCACATTAGTGTGACAGTTCAGATGATACAGATGGATTTAATGAACAAAGTTTTAGAAACATTCAAGATATTCCCAAATCATAAAGGAAACCTAAGATTCTTCTTGTTGAAGATCATGTGGTGAATGTGATGTTGTGTAGCATCTGTCACCAATAAACCGTCAATCAGTATTAAGCTCGTTAACTCACCGTGTGTGTATTAACGATTCTCATATATGTACATAGTCTATTTACCGTATTAAACGAATTATCATCGTGTACTTGTTCCGTGTGTATCAAATATCCTTGTGTATTTATTATTTTATATATACATATATATATATATATCGTTTAAGTTGAATCTCTAGTATACACGTCCGTGTGAACAATAATAATAATAACCATAATAATAATAATAAAAATAATAATAATAATAATAATATAATAATAATAATAATAATAAAAATAATAATAAGTCCGGGGGGTAAAAGTGTCATTTATTAAACTTCAAAAGAAGTTTTTAGACTTAAAATAATAAATATCAAACCCTAGGGACTAAAAATGAAAAATTTCAAATTACATAACCAACCCCCGCCCAAAACCCCGTGTTTCCGGCCAGCACTGTTCCGGCCGAAGTCCGGCAACAGCTCCGGCGATCACCAAAACCGAATAAAAACTCGATTTTAATAGCTTAATTTACATAGAATCGTTTTGTAAACAAGATTCGAACCTGAAGCACTGCTAAAACGCGTTTAATCGGTCAAACAACGGTAATAATCTTTTCCACTTTATCATTCGACCGTTCAACGGCTAATTCATCCACTCAACACCACTTTAATCAAATTATACCGTTGAATCGAACTTTAACTCATTACACATCGAATGTTACTGTCCATTTTGTCAAAACACACACAAACAAACCGATTTAATTAGTACCTCTGTTCGAACCTGCAACTTATTCAACCACCAACCTCCGAGCATATAACTCACAATTAGCATAGAGCTTTTGATTATAAGCCTCATTCGAATCTTTCTGTGCAAACAATTTGATTTCCATCAACGTTTGATCAACATTCGATTTCAACCTATACCGCGGCTTGTTCTTAAACTGTTCTTATCATCAACTCAACCAAATCAGGTAATTAAACACTCTAATCTACTCGTTTTGATATGAGGATTAAAAGCCCCATGAAATTATTCCATAATAGAATCAAATCGGGGCTCAATTTGATCGATTTCGATCTAGTGTTTATATGGATTTCGGGATACTGGACAAATCATGTTTAAAAAGAAATCAAACTCAATATTCTCGCGGCCACGACCTTTGGTTCACCGGTTAAACACATGCTGCTCCACCCGAGAGGTCCCGGGTTCGACCCCGGGCCACTGCAATTATTTTTTTAAAGCCTTTTGAGCTTCTAAAAATTATACGAAAATTTCTAAAAATCCTAAAAATAAATTTTATAAACTTTCTTATTTAAAATGTTACAAAATGATTTCTGTAAATTTATTTTGTTTTAAAAACCTCAAAATCTTTATAAAATATTATTTATAAATATTGTAAATAACTATTTTTATAAAAATAGACGTTATATCGTATCTAATTGTGAAATAATTATAGAAAACCATAAAAATTATACAATATATAATTTCATAAATCATTTGTAAATATAATTATAGGTTATATTTTTATAGTTTAATTAATAAATTATTATTGAATTATACAAAGAATACATACATATACTTCTTTCGAATAAATCAAAAATACAAATAATTTCATTATTTGTCAAAAATCCCACAACTCAATTTAAATCCTAAAATCATATCAAACTCAATATATATAATCATGTACGCCAACCCAAATCCAATCAAATATATCTATTCGCATCAAATACGTATTAAAGACTAAATACAATTATTACATAGGTATTGATCGTGTTTGATCGTGCATTGTTATTCTGTGAAGTCTTTGTGCATTACATCAATTCAAGGTGAGTTTCGTGGCCCCATACTTATACAAGTTTTCAATGTTTTCAATCAATGGGTGAAAAGTATGCTCACCCGTTTTCAATGCTGTACACCGTATATTCTATTTTCATACTTGGAATCAATGTGATACTGTTTTGCATGCATCCATGGTGTTATTCTATGATTCTTACAACCATTAATTCCCGGGTTTGGGAACCAACGGTTAGGTATTGGTAGTACTACTGGGTTGACACCCCCACCATTCGACGATTGGTTAACTTGCGAGTTACCAACACAGCTGCCAGCAATCCGGCCAAGGGTGAATATATTCCAGCAAATTATATGCATAACGTCATTAGGTTTGGTTGTCTTAAACACATGTTATGTGGTTTGTGCTTGCAGTATGATTCCATATCAAATTCTATACAGCATCAATTACATGTTTTCAATTTAAACCTGCGGAACTCACCAACATTATGTGTTGACATTTTTGAGCATATCTTTTCAGGTGAACATAATCAAAGAGGATAGCTAGAGCAGATGCCTTAGCAGAGACCCTCAGGATTTCAATAGATTTGCATATGAATTGTATATCATTTGTTTCATTTGTGAACTCTGTGTAATTTGGATTTGGAATCAATAAGACTATGATAGTCGTGGAACTGACTAACCACGACACAAGTCACCATTGTGTCGAGCGATGTCATGACACGAGAATTTTGCATATAATATGTCTCTGTAATTATACCAAGTGTTATGACGATCCCGTCCGTCGCATCCTCGTGTTTCCGCTATAAGCGAGGGTGTGACAACACAATAAACTAATATTTAACACAATGAATATATAAGACACAATTAGCTGAGGTATTTGACACTAGGACCAAAATACCCTCCTTATTAAAATAATATAAGGACCACATGTTGTCACATCCGGCGGAAGCGTGAAATGCTTGGATGTAACTTTTTGGCTCAAAACACATTGATTATAATTAAACACGTTTAAAAGCATATTATAACACAAAAAAACATTGTATATTATACTCCATCTTTAGGTTACATAAATATTACAAAATTGTTTAATTAAAAACTATTACATGTAACCTATCACAACATTTATAATTGCTTCACATATCTTCAGTAGTAGTGAATGTGTACATCCATCATTATACTAGGCATGAGTATGTTAACCGTTATTTTTCACACAATTTCTTCCAATTACTTCGTCCTAACCGTCGTAAACATCAAATTAGAACATAATACTGTTAGTCATTGTGTTCTCCTGAAAAAACATACTAAAAACTATCAACATAATGTTGATGAGAAACAAAAGTTTAATAACTCAAATAAAACATATTGATGTAACATAAATAAGATTACAACCAAACCTACTTATATGTCAGGTGATTTATAACTGTCACAAATATAAATCACAGAATTCAGATAATATAGCATCACAACACTCATCCTGTTGGTGCATGAAATATTTTTTCTAAGTAACATTACCTATATTATCAGACGGTTCCTTATCTGAATTAATGGTTGTCACTTACGTCAATATGACAGTCTTATCTAAAAAATCTTATTTATTTGCATCCAATACACAAAAACAGTACGTTTTTCCCCAAAGTTTATAATATAAAATGGGGCTATGAATCTCACCTTAATTGTAGCGATAACCTATAAAATTAATTATAAGTTAGAAAAAAATAAATTTCTTTAAAATTTTCAACACCTCAGTTAGGAATTCTAAAATAGTAACTATGATTACTTAAAACTTTCAAAAATTTAATAGCAACATCATGTGAAATATTAGTTATCAAATAAAAATTTTCAACCATTAATTAAATTTAGACATTTTTCTAGAATAAATACAAACTTAATATAAATTAGCATAAATAGCTACTATCCTTGATAAATACTAAATTTTTTTAGAACATTTATTTTATGGTTTACTACATCCCATAAATTCCCTGATTATTATTCATAGTAAATAATTTACTGTAATTTTTCCAAAATTACCAAAATTCAAGAAAACTAGTTACATGTCTTCATAAATTACGAAATTTACAAATATTGTTAATCTCAGAATCTCATGACTTATGTGAATTTTACATAATTTATTCAATAGTTTACGTAATTCTTCTGCTTTTTCAATTATAGAAAATAATAAAATATAGATTTTAGACATATGAAGGAACTAAATCATGAAATTTATTATGGAGCTTCTAAAGCATACGATAATCATTATATAATTTTTCTAAATTTTTAACGGGTTTGGTTCTCCTATATAGCATTTTTCTTATTTTCCCTTATTTAAATCATATAAATTAATTTACTCAATTTTAATATACCAAAATTTACAGATAGATATCCAAGTATTTCTAAACATACTTCTGATTTTACTCCCACGATCACAGTCTTTTGAATATTTAATCTGATTTTTGTAAAATACTTAAGGCTTTAAGTAATTTTTCTTGTTTAATCCTTCTTTGATTTAACACCATCATTTTTCTCAATTCTTTTTAATCATTTCTTACTAAATAACAAAGATAAATAGCACATGGTTATGGGTTTAACTTAATGATGATCATATATGTGTTTGTTAAAACACATACTTATAAAAATCTTCTAACCTTGTTTGATTTTTAAGAATGGATGATTATCTTCTGGAATTCTTATGTTTTTAAGCCTTGAAATGAAGATCATTGTTCCTTGAAGGTGGACTATTAGTGGAAACTTGGATGATGATGGTGATATAGTAAACCAAGTTAATGGTGGTGTTTTTGGATGGTGATGGTGGTATTTAAAGTGGAATACCGAGGGAGAGGGTGGTGTTGTGGTAATTTATAGTTGTGGTGGTTTGTTATAACCAAGAGACAAGAAGGTGGTATGGTGGTGATGGCCTCGGGTGATGGTGATATTGGTAGAAAGAGGTGGTGTTGTGGTTGTAATAATCCGAGAGAACGAGAGAGCTAGTGAGGGTGGTGATCACGGATATGGATGATGTTGTAGAGAGAGACCAAGAGAATTGAGAAAGTGCTGGTAGTTATTGTGTTATGAGGTGGTGGTCGCGATTGTGGTTTGTTTGGTTCCTTCATCCGAATGCTTTTCAAGAAGTGGTTTTATCATTAGGTCTAGATCTAGGGTAGTGAGGTGTCAAGTTTTCAAGTGTCTTGGTGTTCATGGTGCTAGGTGGTGGAGCTTAGAATTTGGTTAGTGTCCCAAGCTAGGTGACTAGGTGGCGAGTGTATGGTGATTAAGGTTAATGGTGGTGGTTTTATGAAGGTGACCGAATTAATGTTAATGGTGGTTTTGTGAGGGTGGCCGAATGGTTGTGATGATAGTTTAGTGATTAATCAGGTGGTTTTATCTTATTAATGAAGTTTTGGTTGTGTTTTGTTTTGATGTTTACATGAGGTTTGTTTTGTTTGGTTTAAAGTTGATGAAATCTCATATATGTATGTATGTATGTATGTATGTATGTATGTATGTATGTATGTATGTATGTATGTATGTATGTATGTATGTATGTATGTATGTATGTATGTATGTATGTATGTATGTATGTATGTATGTATGTATGTATGTATGTATGTATGTATGTATGTATGTATGTATGTATGTATGTATGTATGTATGTATGTATGTATGTATGTATGTATGTATGTATGTATGTATGTATGTATGTATGTATGTATGTATGTATGTATGTATGTATGTATGTATGTATGTATGTATGTATGTATGTATGTATGTATGTATGTATGTATGTATGTATGTATGTATGTATGTATGTATGTATGTATGTATGTATGTATGTATGTATGTATGTATGTATGTATGTATGTATGTATGTATGTATGTATGTATGTATGTATGTATGTATGTATGTATGTATGTATGTATGTATGTATGTATGTATGTATGTATGTATGTATGTATGTATGTATGTATGTATGTATGTATGTATGTATGTATGTATGTATGTATGTATGTATGTATGTATGTATGTATGTATGTATGTATGTATGTATGTATGTATGTATGTATGTATGTATGTATGTATGTATGTATGTATGTATGTATGTATGTATGTATGTATGTAGTATGTATGTATGTATGTATGTATGTATGTATGTATGTATGTATGTATGTATGTATGTATGTATGTATGTATGTATGTATGTATGTATGTATGTATGTATGTGTATGTATGTATGTATGTATGTATGTATGTATGTATGTATGTATGTATGTATGTATGTATGTATGTATGTATGTATGTATGTATGTATGTATGTATGTATGTATGTATGTATGTATGTATGTATGTATGTATGTAGTATGTATGTATGTATGTATGTATGTATGTATGTATGTATGTATGTATGTATGTATGTATGTGTATGTATGTATGTATGTATGTATGTATGTATGTATGTATGTATGTATGTATGTATGTATGTATGTATGTATGTATGTATGTATGTATGTATGTATGTATGTATGTATGTATGTATGTATGTATGTATGTATGTGTATGTATGTATGTATGTATGTATGTATGTATGTATGTATGTATGTATGTATGTATGTATGTATGTATGTATGTATGTATGTATGTATGTATGTATGTATGTATGTATGTATGTATGTATGTATGTATGTATGTATGTATGTATGTATGTATGTATGTATGTATGTATGTATGTATGTATGTATGTATGTATGTATGTATGTATGTATGTATGTATGTATGTATGTATGTATGTATGTATGTATGTAGTATGTATGTATGTATGTATGTATGTATGTATGTATGTAGTATGTATGTATGTATGTATGTATGTATGTATGTATGTATGTATGTATGTATGTATGTATGTATGTATGTATGTATGTATGTATGTATGTATGTATGTATGTATGTATGTATGTATGTATGTATGTATGTATGTATGTATGTATGTATGTATGTATGTATGTATGTATGTATGTATGTATGTATGTATGTATGTATGTATGTATGTATGTATGTATGTATGTATGTATGTATGTATGTATGTATGTATGTATGTATGTATGTATGTATGTATGTATGTATGTATGTATGTATGTATGTATGTATGTATGTATGTATGTATGTATGTATGTATGTATGTATGTATGTATGTATGTATGTATGTATGTATGTATGTATGTATGTATGTATGTATGTATGTATATGTATGTATGTCTGCATGTATGTATGTATGCATGTATGTATGTATGCATGTATGTATGTATGCATGTATGTATGTATGCATGTATGTATGTATGCATGTATGTATGTATGCATGTATGTATGTATGTATGTATGTATGAATGGATGTATGCATGCATGCATGGATGTATCCATGCATGCATGGATGTATGCATGCATGCATGGATGTATGCATGCATGCATGGATGTATGCATGCATGCATGGATGTATGCATGCATGCATGGATGTATGCATGCATGCATGGATGTATGCATGTATGTATGTATGTATGTATGTATGTATGTATGTATGTATGTATGTATGTATGTATGTATGTATGTATGTATGTATGTATGTATGTATGTATGTCATGGTTTGTAGATATATATATACATACATGCATAAAAATGCATGTATGTACATTAACATACTTATATATGATTGTTTTATTGATGTGGAGGTGTATATATATATATTGCAACATTTAACATTTTGATAATAGTTTATTTATATATACATGCATGTATATGTAAATAATACATGCATGCATAGCATAATTTACTCATTAAACCAATTAATGTATATTTATATATTATTTATACGTAAGGCATAGTAATAGTAATTAATGATAACTTTAAATATTTTCTAACCTGGAGTTTTTAGGGTTGTTACATTCTCCCCCCGTGAAAAGAATTTCATCCCGAAATTCCTTTGATAGTCATTATCTTCTTAATGAGAGAATTTTGTATAAGGCCTGATCTTTATTCTTGAAATACATAGGGATACTTTTTCTTGATTTCATCTTCACGTTCACATGTAAATTGGAGTCCTCTTTTTGAATTTCATTTCACTTTGACTATTGGGATCTTACTTCTTTTCAAACTTTTTACTTCCTTATCAATAATAGCTACTGGTTCTTCTGCAAAGTGAAGTTTTTTATCTATTTTGATTTCTTGGATTGGAACCCTTAATGTTTCATCTATTAGACACTTCTTTAAACTAGACACATGAAATGTGTTGTGTATCTCACTTAGTTCTTTTGGTAAGTCTAACTTGTAAGCTACAGGACCAATTCTTTCTATAATCTCAAAAGGACCAACAAATCTAGGGTTTAATTTATTTCTCTTTCTGAATCGGATAATTCCCTTAGATGGTGATACCTTTAGATATACCTTATCTCCTACTTGAAACTCTAAAGGCTTTCTTCTCTTATCAGCATAACTCTTTTACCTATCACGTACTGCTTTTAATCTATCCTTAATTTCATTAATCTTATCAGTTGTTTCCTGAATAAGTTTTGGACGTGTGAGTTGTCTATCCCCTACCTCATTCCAACATAGAGGTAACCTACACTTTCTTCCGTGTAGAGCTTCAAATGGAGCTATTCCAATACTAGAGTGATAACTGTTATTGTATAAAAATTAAATTAATGGTAAGTGTGAATCCCAGTTACCACCAAAATCTATTGCACAAGCTCTTAGCATATCTTCTAGTGTTTGTATGGTTCTTTCACTCTGTCCGTCTGTTTGTGGATGATAAGCTGTACTCATATTACTTGAGTTCCTAAGGCTTTTTGTAATGTCTACCAGAATCTTGAAGAAAACCTACTATCTCTTTCAGATATTATTGATATAGGTATTCCATGTCTAGGCACAATTTCTTTCATGTAAATTTTTGCTAACTTTTCCATCTTATAATCTTCTCTTATTGGTAGGAAGTGAGCTGACTTAGTCAGTCTATCTACTATAACCCATATTGTGTCATACCATTTATGGTTCTAGGCAATTTAGTTACAAAATCCAGAGTGATTTGATCTCATTTCCATTCTGGAATTTCTGGTTGTTGTAAATGTCCTGAAGGTTTCTGATATTCAACTTTAACTCTAGAACAAACATCACATCTTTCTACAAATTCAGCAACAGACCTTTTCATACCTGGCCACCAATATTTTCTTTTCAAATCCTTGTACATTTTATTGTTTCCTGGATGTATTGAATATCTAGACTTGTGTGCTTCTTTTAAGATGATTTCTCTTAACATGTTGTTGTTAGGGATCCAAATTCTTTCTTTAAATCTCAAGATTCCATCTAGATTTGCTTCCAGTTACTTTTTTTGTCCCATAATTTCTTTTAAGTCATCTTTTTGTTGTGCTACCTGGATTTGACTTAACAAATCTGAATGTATTTCCATTTTCATAGCACAAACCCGTAATGACTTAGTTCTTTCCTTTCTTCTTAAAGCATCAGCTACTACATTTGCTTTTCCTAGTGATATTTGATTTCACAATCATAATCACTTAATAACTCTACCCATCTTCTTTGTCTCATATTCAACATTTTCTGATCAACTATATGTTGTAAACTTTTATGATCCGTATAAATTATACACTTAGTTCTTTACATGTAATGTCTCTAAATTTTTAGTGCAAACACTACTGCTCCTAATTCTAAATCATGTGTAGTATAATTCTTTTCACTACCTCTGAGTTGTCTAGTTGCATATGCAATTACTTTGTTCCTTTGCATTAAAACACATCCAAAACCTTAGCGTGATGCATCATAATATACTACAAAATCGTCTGTTCCTTCTGGAAGTGCTAAGATAGGAGCACTACATAACTTGTCTTTTAAGAGTTCAAATGCTTGGTTTTGTTTTTCTTCCCACACATACTTCCTATCTTTCTGGGTTAATTCTGTCAAAGGTTGAGCTATTCTTGAGAAATTTTCTCTAAATCTTTTGTAATATCATGTCAAACCTAAGAATTGTCGTACTTCGGTTGGTGTTTTTGGTATTTTCTATTCATTAACTGCTTCAATTTTGCTGGGTCAACTTGTATTCCCTTTTGATTAACTACATGTCCTAGAAATTGTACTTCTCTTTTCCAAAATTCATATTTTGAAAATTGGTGTACAATTGTTCTTTCTAAAGTAATTCTAAAGTTAACCTTAAGTGTTCATCATGTTTCTCTTTACTCTTAGAATAAATTAAAATGTCATCTATAAAGACTATGAAAAATATATCTAAATATGGCTTGCAAACTGTATTCACTAAGTCCATGAATACTGAAGGAGCATTTGTTAACCCAAATGGCATTACAAGGAATTCATAGTGCCCATAACGCGTTCTGAATGCAGTCTTGGAAATATCTTCCTCCTGTACTCTTAACTGATGATATCCAGATCTTAAGTCTATTTTGGAAAAATAACTAGATCCTTGTAATTGATCAAATAAATCATAGATCCTAGGGAGAGGATACCTATTCTTTATGGTTACCTTATTGAGTTCTCGATAATCAATGCACATTCTGAATGTTCCATCCTTTTTCTTAACAAATAAAAATGGTGATCCCAAGACGATACACTAGGACGTATAAAACCCTTATCTAATAGTTCCTGAAGTTGGCTCATTAGTTCCTTCATCTCTGTTGGAGCTAAACGCTATAAAGATTTGGCTATAGGGGCATTTCCTGGTAATAACTTGATTTTGAATTCTACCTGACGAGGGGGTGGCAATCCTCGTAATTCATCAGGAAATACATCTGGATATTCTCTAACAATTAGAACATCTTCTAAGTTTTTCATGTCTAATTGTGTATCTACTATATGTGCTAGAAATGCTGAACATTTCTTTCTTAAATATTTTTGTGTTTCGTACATGAAATTATCTTTACAGTACCCTTAGGTTATTCACCATATATGGTAAAAATTGTATTATTCTTATTAGTAGGGATTTAAATCATTCTTTTTCCATAAATAATTTCAGCTTGATTTTTACATAACCAATCCATACCTACAACAACATCAAAACTTTCTAATTCAATAGGAATCAAAATATTAAAACAATGATCATCTAAAATCATAGTGCAATTGGGAATGACTTCACTAGCCTTAATTATTTTTCCATCAGCTAATTCTATCATAAATTTATTTTTCAACTTTTCTGAGGTTAGGTTAAGCAAAGACTTAAACGCATGCAAGACAAAACTACGTGTAGCTCCCGTATCAAATAACACAATTGCGTGTTGATTATTAATAGGAAACGTACCCGTTACTACTTCTGGTTCTTGTCATGCTTCCTCAGTTTGCAGCACGAAAGCTCTACCATGCGGGTTGTTTGTGGAAATCTTTTTCTTTAACTCCGGACATTCATTGCGAAAATAGTTTTCATTTCCATATTGATAGCAAACTGGTTTAGGGTTTGCAGGTCCCTTACAGTCTCGGGATATATGTCATTTCTTCTTGCAATTATAACAAATTTTAATCATACACTTACCATGATGGTATTTCTTACAATTGTTACACCATGGTTGTCCTTCCGTTTGAGGTCTTCTTTCTTGTGCCGCTCCTAAGAAATTTCTCACTGGGTGTCTGGTTATTCTCCTCTGCTGATTTCCTCCGGGTCTTTCTCCCGAAGTGTTGCCATTCCATTTCCTGTTATTTCCTATTCTGGCATTGGTCAAGGAACCATATCTGATCATTTCATCAGTCAAACTACTTGCTAATGCTACTACTTCCTGAAAAGTTTTTGGCATTGCAGATTTGACCATTCCTCTTATCTGTGGTACTAAACCCCAAATATATCTGCCTATTCTTTTTGGTTCTGGAGTTACTAAGTGTGGCACTAACCTAGATAGTTCGTTATACCTATCAGTATATTCCCTGTGTGCTGCATCTTTCATTTTTAGTGCCAGAATTATGTTTCTATTTTCTCTATCTCGTTGTAAGGACAATATTTTTCAATTACTAGATTCTTAAATTCTTCCCAACTATACCAGTTCACCACATGTCTTTTTTTAGTTTGTGCCTCCATTTTCCACCAAGATTGTGCCTCACCTTTCAGAGAATGTATAGCAAACAAGGTTTTGTGGTTATCAACATAATTGCTAATTTCTAGCACAGATTCCATCTCTTCAAGCCAGTGTAAGGCTTGTATTGCTCCTCCTTTCCAGTCAATTCCCATGGCCTACAAGACATGAAGGTTTTATAAGAACATCCCTTCTTGAGTTGATCTGTAATTCCTTCCTCTAGATGTTCTTCTGTGTTGGCATTTACTGGTTCCTCATTTCAGGCGGTACATCTTTAAAATTAAGATTTATTGCAATTAGGCTATTAAAGTGGGTATTGCAGCCTCTAGTTGTTGGTTTACTATTGAGAAATTCTTTCGTTCTCAGTGGTTATGGTAGCTTCCGGCGGAGCTTCTTATCCTAGTCTGGTTCTTGGTCTTCCAACGCGTGCAGTTCTCCTTATCGGTTGAGTAGTCCTTTTTGGCGGCATATTTCACTACATTTTAATTATGTTATTATTTTGAAAAGAATAGGTAAAGATACACGGGATAACTTATATATTTTTATTTTCTTATTCTTATAACATACATTAAGTTTTCTAGATTTCTAATTTTCCAAACCTGTTTCCATAGTTTGTGAGGATTTTGTTATCTTTCTCTCTCCTTTTCTTGACTTTTGTTTAATTATTCGTACTTCCCGTGGAATTTTCTTAACTTTCTTTAGTATTTGATTGGTTGCCTTTACTTGCCAATCTTTCATCATTTGTCTTTTACCTTCTTCTTCTTCTGTCTCAGACTCATCAGATTGTATCATTTTGGAATTTAGAGAAATCTTTCTGGATTTATATCCCATGTCTCTTGGATCTCATCAGTTAAGGGTTTCTTATGACGTACTCTCTTTCTAGGAGTCTGGATTGTATATCCTCCCATAGTGACTGGTGCACATCGTACATAAAACTTTGGTGAAATTTGGATCTTGGTCTGGGTTTGTGGGGTTTCTATTTGATTTGATAGTTCTATCTCAGGTGTTGTCTCTCTATGATCCGAATAATCAGTTTCATTATTGCTACTATTAGTTTTATCAGAACTCATGCTGCAAAATTCTTACAAATTTAATTCAGGTAAGTAACATAGAATTCATAAAATTTGCATATATGAATCATACAGATTTCAAGTTTAATACTTACCTTATGAATATAATCACATAAAGAAAACAATATCACTTTGATGATTAATCAACTTGTGAGCAATGAAAACAATATCACTTTGAATATTAATTATGTGTGAGCTTATGGTTATAGTCTAGGTAATTACTAATAATACCTAATTCTTGATAACCATTGGCTCTTATACCAACCTATCACATCCCGGCGGAAACGTGAAATGCTTGGATGTGACTTTTGGCTCAAAACACATTGATTATAATTAAACACGTTTAAAAGTATATTATAACATAAAACATAACATTATATATTATAGTGCGTCTTTAGGTTACATAAATATTACAAAATTTGTCTAATTAAAGTATATTATAACATAAATATCATAGTCTTTTGAATATCTAATCTGATTTTTGTAAAATACTTAAGGCTTTAAGTATTTTTTTTTCTTGTTTAATCCTTCTTTGATTTAAAACCATTATTTTTCTCAATTCTTTTTAATCATTTCTTACTGAATAACATAGATAAATAGTATGTGGTTGTGGGTTTAACTTGATGATGATCATATAGTGTTTGTTAAAACACATACTTATAAAAATCTTCTAACCTTGTTTGATTTTTAAGAATGGATGATTATCTTCTTGAATTCTTGATGTTTCTAATCCTTGAAATGAAGATCCTCATTCCTTGAAGGTGGACTCTTAGTGAAAACTTAGATGATGATGGTGATATAGTAAACCAGTTGATCGTGGTGTTTTTGGATGGTGATGGTGGTATTTAAAGTGGAATACCGAGGGAGATGGTGGTGTTGTGGTAATTTATGGTTGTGGTGGTTTGTTATAACCGAGAGACAAGAAGGTGGTAAGGTGGTGATGGCCTCGGGTGATGGTTATGTTCGTAGAAAGAGATGGTGTTGTGGTTGTAATAATCCAAGAGAACGAGAGAGCTAGTGAAGGTGGTGATCGCGGTTATGGATGATGTTGCAGAAAGAGACCAAGAGAATTGAGAAAGTGCTGGTAGTGGTTGTGTTGTGAGGTGGTGGTCGCGATTGTGGTTTGTTTGGTTCCTTCATCCGAATGCTTTTCAAGAAGTGGTTTTATCATTAGGTCTAGATCTAGGGTAGTGAGGTGTCAAGTTTTCAAGTGTCTTGGTGTTCATGGTGCTAGGTGGTGGAGCTTAGAATTTGGTTAGTGTCCCAAGCTAAGTGACTAGGTGGCTAGGTGGCGGGTGCATGGTGATTAAGGTTAATGGTGGTTGTTTTATGAAGGTGGCCGAATTAATGTTAATGGTGATTTTGTGAGGGTGGCCGAATGGTTGTGATGATAGTTTAGTGATTAATCAGGTGGTTTTATCTTGTTAATGAAGTTTTGGTTGTGTTTTGTTTTGATGTTTACATGAGGTTTGTTTTGTTTGGTTTAAAGTTGATGAAATCTCATATATATATATATATATATATATATATATATATATATATATATATATATATATATATATATATATATATATATATATTATATATATGTAATGTATGTATGTCATGGTTTGTAGATATATATATACATACATGCATAAAATGCATGTATGCACATTAACATACTATATATGATTGTTTTATTGATGTGGAGGTGTATATATATATATGGCAACATTTAACATTTTGATAATAGTTTATTTGTATATACATGCATGTATACGTAAATAATACATGCATGCATAGCATAATTTACTCATTAAACCAATTAATGTATATTTATATATTATTTATACATGTCAAGCCCATAATCCTTCTTAATATTTTTTAAATATTTTTTAACCTGGAGTTGTTAGAGTTGTCACACATGTCAAGCCCATAATCCTTCTTAATTAGTCTTTTTAGATATTAAATACATTTTTTACTATAATCTACCCATATATATTTATTAAATATTATTTGTCAAATTCATAAAATTAAAAATTACACATGTCATTTATGTCAAAATTCAGGGGTTGGATGTCTCACAACACGACCAAGGGTTTATGTTCACGCCTTTGACCAGAGGCATGTTCAATACACTAAATCTCTTCAACACTAGATGAGTCACCATCAATCTCGCTAGAAGATCTCACATGCTCCTCTTTAATTCGTTCCTACAAAAACATATTGAGTATTTCATTATATAAAATCCGGCAAAATAACTACTGTAGAATAAACAATTAACCAACCATTTAAGATTTAATTATTAACAATACTAACATTACAACATTAATAGCAACGAATACAACGCTAACAATATTATCAATACTAACACATACTTTCAATCAACTTACATAAATAATTTGTGTATTAAAGTGTGTTCATGTCATATTGATATGTTTAAACAAACAGTTGATTAATTCAAGTTTATTATAGTGTCTTCGGGTCATGTTGACATGTTTAAACTAAAGCATGAATAGTTCTTAAAGTGTATTAAAGTGTCTTCAAGACATTTTGTCCCGCTTAAACAAACACTTGAATAATTTAAGTGTATTAGAGTGTGTTGGGTCATTTTTTAAGTTTAAACAAACACTTGAATAATTAAAAAGTATTCAGGTCATTTTAACATGTTTGAACTAACACATGAATAATCCAGGTGTATTAAGTTGTGTTCGGGTCATTTTGAATCATTTAAAAAATATTTGAATAACTTGAGTGTATTAAAGTGTGTCCGGGTCATTTTAACCAGTTTAAACAAACCTTTAATAATTAAAGTGTATATGGGTCATTTTGACCCGTTTGAACTAACACATGAGTAATTCAAGTGTACTAAAATGTGTTCGGGTCATTTTGACTCATTTAAACAAACACTTGAATAATTCAAATGTATTAAAGTGTGTTCGGTTATTTGGACTCATTTAACTAAAATGTCATTGCTATATAGAGGGTCTAAAAAAGGACGCGTCATTTAGCTAAAAAATAAAAGAATACCATGTCTTGATTACACACAGCCAGAAAAAGGTAATTTTTTTTACACTTTCATAAAACTAAAAAAATAGAAAATGTGAATATTCTATATCAACGACATGTGTCGCACAAAGTAGTGCCACATGCGTTAGGAAATAATTTATCTATACTCACAACCGCTCATCTGGAAATGTTTCATAAAAACCACTTATTTTTTCGATTATCCTGTCAAATCTATACTGACAATAAGTCATCGGTATAGACTTTGCTAGTCAAAAGGGTGAAGCACTATGTACCAATGTCATATCGTCCCTATAAAGTCACCTATACCAACGACTTATGTTGTTGATATGGATGTCTTCTCGGTGTAAATTAAATTGTTGTAACGTCTCTACCATCATCTATTAAATGAGGATGACATCAATCATTGAAAAAAATCATATATACTTTTCTTCCTCTAGTGACAATAAAAATAATTCTAATGATTTAATGCTACTTTAATTATGTATTCATTGTTGTATGATATCATCATTCTTTATAATTATTATAAAAAATTGAACATAAAATCTTTTTCCCATCTTATACTATTAGTATTTTGTTTATTATTATTAAACTTTGTCAAAGATATTCTAGCAGTATTACATTAGAAATGTCGTTGATGGTCAAACATTATCGTTGTACGGTAAGTTTAAAATGTCTCGTGACCTAGTCGGTTAGTGGCCGATTTTAACAACGTAACGTAACTCTCACATAACATAACCTAATTGCTCGTCGTATTGCATTTCTCGGGACGAGTAATGACAAATCATGAAAACGATCACAACTAAGCAATTTACTTGTTTATACCAATGACTAGATATAAATCTCTAGTAACGTACTTATTTCTAGTATTTTCAACCAGTTGCCTCCTCCATAGAGAAAAATGTTATATAATGAGCGTTATAGGTTGCTAATGTTGTATTATAGAGTTAACATCGACCAAAAACTCATCATGGTCAAAATAACATGTAGACATATTTTATTTTTTAATATATAATATAGGTCTGGGGTCCAATAAAACAAGTGGATATCTTAGGCAATGTTTTGGAGACCGGATCGGACCGGCCGGTCCGACCTGTTCGACCGGGGATCGGTCCGAGGGCCGGTCCGGTCTGATATGGACTGTTTCTGGGCAGTCGAACCGGCCGGTTCGTCCCGAACCGCTGGTCGGACCTGGAAACCGGACCGGTTCGGATCAGTTTTGTTTTTTTTTTAAATTTTTTTTAATGGGTAAAAACCGGGTATTAAACCATAATTAGTACGTTGTATATACAAATATAGTTAAATTTTATATATAACTATAAAATACATATATAAAACATATATAAATTACTTATATTTAATTACAGATATAAATATAGTTAAATTCAGTCCAACCGGTCCGACCGGTCCGACCACCAAACCAGTAAAGCGTCCGGTTCGGCGTCCGGTTCGACGTCCGATCCGACGTCCGATCCGGTTCTGAAAACATTGATCTTAGGTTCTAGTCTCAGCTGAAACAAAAAAAAAATATTTTTTTATTTTTAATACATAATATATGAGAAAGTGTTAACACCAACATTATAATGATGATAAAGTGAAACAGATGGTTATGTTGGGTTTCGAAGGTTATATATGCCGAGAAAAAGTAGCATGCACGCTATTGATGTCTCACTCCCGCTATTCTGTTCTCATCATATGATGAGTCAAAAACCTAATAATACGCCTATGTACGTAACGGGTACGTCACTTGCGAGTGTCAAACGTTGCAACCTCCGACAATAATATATTAGGCATTCATTTTCTTGTCTCCATACTAGAAAAAAAAATACAACAAACAAAGTTGTAAATTTATCATAAAACGTGTTTTGCAACAAGTTTATAATGAAACTTGTTTTGTCGCAAAAATCATTGTTACAAATATTTGCTACAAATGTTTAACATATTTTACAATATGTTTGCAACAAGAACTTTACGACAAGAAAACAACCATATTCTGACGTAATTTTGCAATAGATTTCCGACAATAAGTTGTGACAAGTTTCCTACAAGATTTTGTGACTGAATTCTGACAATATTCTAACAAATATCTACAACAAATATGCGACAAAAGAATTTAAATATTATTACGTTTTTATTTTGTGACAAAGTTGCAACAATGTCTTTTATTTTTCAACAAACTTGCAACAAAATAAGCTTTTAGTAAAAAAATAATTTTAAAATATGAAATAATCCAGGTTTTTAATCTGTTTGGAACTTGATACAATTCAATAAACCACTCAACCGCAATCTAAATCCAAATACATAAATCCAAATACATAAATCCAAATACATAAATCCAAACACATACTGTTTACATAATTCAAGAACTAAACTATATATGTTTGGTGATTGCCAGAATTGTTACTAAATTGTTTAAAAAAAGTCATTATTTCGCATCTCGTCACACATTTATTGTTACATCTCCTCTTGTATTTGTTGGTGCATTTCTTCTCGAATGTTTTGTTTCATCTCATCAACTTATTGTTGCATCTCATCCCGCATTTTTTGTCGAAACCACATGTACACACACAAAATAATTGAGTCTGAACACATTCATATAAACATACATGAATACCATATCAACAAAATTTTAAATTAATATCTTTATAAAAATTAAAATAAAAGTCTAAGCGACTTTATCTAAATACTAGTCCAAAATTCTATATTACAATACATTGAATTAAAGTCAAAAAAATTAGGCTAAAAAAAGTAAACCTTTAATTGTTTGTATATGTAGTTTAATTGTTTGTATATGTAGTTTAATTGTTTGTATATGTAGTAATGTAGACGATAGTTTATATAAGACATGTATATATTAAATCATATTATGAACATAACTCTTACGGATTGAGATGACAGGAACAAGAAATCAACTTGTCTAAAGTATAATGTAGCTCGTACAACATAGAATCTCTACTAATCCCACTTACAAGGGCTCAATATTGATGACTTTAGCAAGTGCAACTTGTATATTAACTAGGTGATAGTTCATAAATTTAAACCTATCACCATTTTTACAAGTAGTTGATCTAAGCATTACAAACCAACATGAGCAACTACTGATTTTGTGGTCTAGAACACCTTTGATGCGTTTTCCATGACTTACATGCCTGTATCATTGATTTTTACTTAGTATACCCAATTTTAAATTTATAAAGCTAATTTGATACAATTACAATCAATAAAACATAATTAGGAGAATGTGACCTAATCGAGATTAACAAAGGTAAATGATATGCAATCACGTGTGTGGCATAAAGAAACAATATAAAAGAATCCTAATGCTCACATTTTTATGACTTACTAATATAAAAGAACTTGGGTTAGAAGATATTAATTAAAACATGACTAAATTAGGAACTAAAACTTTATGAATTTGATTTACTATGTGTTAGTGATATACGAAACATTTTTGTAAAAGATTACATGGCCATGGTTGATATTATTTCAAAAGATAAACAGTGCACATATTTTATCTGCTTTACACAATATGTGTTAGCATTAAATCGGTTGGACTTAGCACATGCTTTAATCTTAGAACAAAGTTGTGTTACTATTAATATTTTAAACATCTTAAGTGTAAAAAATGGAAGACATGATAATCACTTAAACCCATATCAACATTCCGATTTAGAAAATTCTAATACTTGGATATAAATGAAAACCTACTTTAAAAGGACCATTTAAGAAATTTAGCCACGAATGATAAGAAAAGCAACTATCCTAGTCAAGAGCTAATTAATCTCATTCTTAAGTCTACTAGATCATGAGCGGATGTATACAAGTGTAGTGCTAATGTTGCTTAGATAAGGGATGGGAAAGGTTAAATAGTGTGTTAAAGATTTAAACTTTTGAGTTAAATCTCATTGTGAAGTCTACTAGATCATGAGCAGATGTATATATAGCATATGTGTATAGTGTAGCGTGCATTTTGCTTATAAAAGGGATGGGAAAGGGTTATATAGTGTGTTAAAGTTTGTAAACCTTTAAGTTATTATCCTCATTAAGTCTATTGGATCATGAGCAGATGTATATGATGAATGTTGCTTAGAAAAGGGATGGGAAAGGTTCTATAGCTTGTTAAAGTTTTTAAACCATTGAATTGCGTTACGTTTATCCAAGCGGTGCTTTATATTTAAAGGGAAAACTAGGGTTTGAAAGTTATATATTAGGAACACGTACAAATGTCAACTTGTACATTAAATATTTAGATAACGACAGAACATGTTGTTAGGTGCTAACATAAAGTCACACATTACGTCACTAATATTTCATGTAAGCGTGTGAATCTAATGATTATATGAAAAAATATCCAAGGACCCGATACTCATGTTTTCTAATTTACGTCACTTCTTTGTTCTCCATGCACTAAATGTTTTATTAACAACGTCCAATCTTTTAGCTTTGATGAGAACTTTATACAAAGGAACAATTTCTATCAAATTAGCATGCATTGGCATGAAAATGTGTATTATGGTGTAAATTGAGCACATAACGGTTTAACAGATACTAACCTATCATTTATCTATGGAAACCTTAATACTAGTGTGGATAAATATGAACAAGGAACCGAAGGACAAAAATTTCTGTCAACTGCAAAATAAGCATAAGACAAACTTGAGTTTGTGGTAGGCTAACAAAAGTTTGAGATGATACTTATGACATATATAATATGATAAAAGGAATTAAAGTACGACCCTCAAACTATTAACACAACAAAAGGCTGCCTTCTGTTAGTAAAGTATTTTAAAAAAGATTTCAAATGAGTTTTGAGTCTTATGGGACGTAAGAAAAAGATTTGAAAACGATTTGTGTCCTACATAGAACCACTACAAGAAAATTGACCTATGGTGACGACAAATGCCATTGCTATAGACCCTCTTGTCGCCGGTATAGGCTATGGCAATGACATGTCATCACCTATAATTAATCACAACATGCGAAAAATATCGTCAGTGCAAACATCGTCGCTATAGGCTATATGTTCCGACGACAGATCATCACTAAAGGCTGGTATAGCAAATATATATTCTACAACTAAAAAACATCTTTATTTAATTAATTCACTCTATAGCAATGACATGTCACGGAATAGACAACTTTAAATTTTATTTCCACTAGCTTTTAGCGTTTGTAACTTTTAATATTTTTTGTTTCTTTAGATTTTCCAATTATTGATTTAAACTAGTTATTTACCGATTGCGCGTTGCAGCGACATTATACGCGGTGATAAAGTATAGACTAACAATCGACCCGACTTGTCTCTTAGCTAAATTCAATCGAAACGTAAGGTAACTTTGATTTGTACTATCGAACGAAAACATATTACACTTGAACCACATCTTTTCCTGTAAAATTCAGTCAAATTCCCAAGATGATCAACCAAGATCTCAATCACAATAACGCGGAATGAAATTATGATTGGAAGAAGATAAAGAATGATCAAACAACTTCAATTGATAATCAATAGTGATTACAATCTTGTGCGAAATCGCACAGAGTGATAACAGAGAATAATTGAACTGAATACTTCGAAAACTATGAAAAACTTATCTACAAAAACGAAAATTACATATTTATACTAAAACAACTGTTCTCGTGCGAGATACACTTTTTGCGCGGGTATTGCTTTCGCGCGAGCTCACTTTGTCGCGTGGAATCTGCTTTCGCTTGAGTTCTGCTTTCGCTTGACTTCTGCTTTCGCTTGACTTCTTCTTTTTGCTTTCGTTGTTTTGCCGAGCCTTTTAGTGGTCTTCTACAATCTCCCCCTAGGCTCGGTGAAACATCATCAGTCAAAGTCAACATTGGCTTTCTTGTAAGAACCAGAATAAGCATACCATTTATTTCTAAGGATTCGATCTGTCATCCAGACATATTGGCAAGATAAAAAGTAAACAGACTCATCAGCTGAAATAGGACAGTGTAGTAGCTTGATCAAGTCGTCTTTGCCGAATTTCATTAAGTCAGCTGGATCAATGATTCTATATGATTTATCAGCACATTTGATCACAGCTTGACCTGAATCCTTTTCACATCTCCAAGAAATTAATTACTTTAAAGAATTTGGAGCAACAGGAGCATGAACTGGGACTTTTCTTATGAATTTAGGATGTTGATAGACTCTTATTTTCATTGGAGCTTTGGTGTTTTCATCAATTCTTGAAGAGTCATCAATCACCTTTGACTTTGCAGCTTTGAAGTCCTTGAAGTTAGTTCTCATCTCCCTTCTTATCTTAGATCTCATTAATTCAGCTTCGCTATAGTTGCTTTCATTGAAGAATGGAGCTTTTCCCATTGAATAAAGATCAGCAGCTCTTAAAGTATGAAAATCTAGAGGGCTTTTCAGATAATCTATCTCTCCATTCTTTCTCTTAATTACATACATCTTCTTTTCATCATCATAAGCCCAGCTAATAACATGAGAAAGTTCACCATACTTGTCTTTCGGCTTTGATACAAATAGAAAATGAGTCTCTTTGGGTGGTGATGGTGCTTTGAACTGCAATCCTCCTCTGGTATATAAAGCAATCTGCCTAGTAGAGTCCTTTTGTACTGTACCAAAAAGAGTTGGATCACTTACAGACTCAGTAGGAATTTCTCATTCTTCCAGATCTATATCTTTGAATAAGTCCTGTAAGTTGTTCCCAAAAATGTCAGTATACTCATTTTGCTCTTCAACATCATCAAATAACCCAAACTCTTCTACTATAGCTTCAGTTGAAGTTGATTGTTGAAATGAGTATATCTCTTTCTCATACAGACTTTCAGTATCAAGATCCAGTGGATCATATCCTTCTGGATTGCTAGCACTTGGTCCTGAGACATTTTCAGTGCTAGTATCACCAGTTGGATTAGACGATAAGCCTCCAACATCACCTCCATCATCATCATCATTATTATCATCATTATTTCCTCCATCATGTCCACCATCATCTCCACCATCATCATCATCATCATCATCATCACCATTATCATCATCCTCATTATCATCATCATCATCATCAGCTTCTGAATCACCATAATCAATCAAATCTTCATCATCTTCTTCAGTAACAACAGGAAGAGTAACCATATGTTCCGATTCAACAAATGTTGTAGATGTAAAGCTTCAGTGATAGGTACTTCAGATGAAATTGGAACATCTTCAGTAGTACTAACACTTGGCTGTTCTTCAGTTGCTTGAGCTTCGTTAACCTGTTCACTTTCTTGAATATTTTCTGCAGGAGATGGACTTGGAGAACGCCTGCTCGTCTCACCAACCACAGTTGTAGAACGAATAACTGATGGTTGATGGAAATAAGTTTGAGAGATAAACTCTCTCAGCTCGTTCAGCTGCCTCTCCAAACCCGATGAATAGTCAAAAATATTCTTCATTTGTTGCTCTAGAGTTGCTATTCGTGTATCCTTGATTGCAGAATCTAGATGAATCATAGTAATTAGCTTTGTTTTCTCTTTATTTTCCTTTTTCAACTCAGATATAACCTTCAGATTTTCATAACTCTCCTTTTCCAAATTCTTGATTCGTTCTTCCAAAGTAATAGAGTGAGGAGCACTGGTAGATTCTTCTCTTCCTTGGAAATCTGGAGGAGTGTTTAGAAAAGTATCTACATCAAACTCCAGATTTTCTTGTCTTGGTGGATTTGAGAAAACAGGATCAGAGATGTTAGGTGGATCAAAAACATGAATTGGTTCAGTCTCAATAGTTGTAGCAGTTGAGCCAGCTGGATGTTCTTCCTCAGTCGTCTCTTTCTCAGGTGATCTTTGAGTATCAGAAATAATAGGCTGTTCAGTTTCTGTAATAATCACCTGAGTACATGGTTTTCTTGGAATTTCACCTCTTCCCCTTTTTCTAACCGGGAAATCTTTTCTCCTAGCCATTCTCTTTCTCCTCATGGAAGTACTAGGTGAATCCACAGGATTATAATCAGAATCTCTCTCATCAGTACTTATCCTGGAAGAAGAAGTAATAGGAGGTTGATCTCTTTGAAGAATGTAAGGTACATTCCTAATTTGATCACTACCTGTCTCAGAAATGGAAGCAGTGTGTACTTCACCTTCCACTTTCCCTTCATTGATTGACTCCTCTTCGAACATTCTTTCTATCTCCTCATCAATATCGTCTCTAGCATCAGAGGCAGAAGTGCCAGTCTGTGCTTCTTCAGTGTTAGCATTTTCTCCTTCCAACTCTCCAATAGTGTCATCTATCTCAGAGAATTTACCAATCTCAGCAAAACTTTCTCCTGAGCACTTGTTTCCACGTGCTCCAGTAAGATGAGTAAAGATCTCCTTCTTGATGGTTTGTACAACATATTTTGGAGACCTCAGAGTGGCAAGTTCAGGATAGGCGTCATTAATTACCAGCTGAATAAACTGAGGATACATGATAAACTTCCTTCCCGGATTAGCTGTGGCATTTTTCTGCATCTCCTGGAAATTACTCCAGAAATACTGAATGATAGATCATCCACCAGGGAGACTAATAAAGATCCAAACACAGCACTCAGACTGTCCATCCCAGCCTTCAGATTGCTCAGACAATGAATCACTACATGAAAAAGATACTTCCAATAGGGTGGCAACCACTTCTTTTCCAGACTTGGATATCTATACTCGTATCCCATCCTAGTCAGACAATCAATAACAACATCATCTTCCAATCTAGTTGGAGCATCTTGTTGGTCATCAAAAAGTAACACTCTGTTCAGAATAGCTGGAGAAACAGTCACTCTCTTATCTTTGACTGTAGCAGTAATGATTGGATTTCCAGCTTGATCTTTTTCTAGAGCAGCAGTGCTCCAGAAAGAATCAATCAACTCAGAGTAGATAGCTGGATCAGCAGAAATGGCATAGACTATACGAGAGTTCTTCAGCCCTTCTATCATAGAAGCGAAAAGTTCCTTTTCCTCAGGAACATCATCCAAGTATGCTACGCAGTTATGATTTTTGTTAAAAATCATTTGAGCCATCTGTAATGTTACAAACAAACAACATTAGAACATTGAAATAACTTAATCACACATAAAATTTTGAACACTTATAAAATTTTCATCATTCGAGTTTTCTTTCACGTGAATATAACACAATTAACACTTAGAAAATTTCCAGCAAGTGTTTCAATCGTGTGAAAAAGAAATTTTCAACACTTAGAAAATGTTAGCAATTATGAGTTTCAGTTGTGTGAAAAACAAATTCCACACTTAGAAAATTTCATCAACGAATGTTCTATTGTGCGAAAACTAAGGTCATGCGAAAACTCCTTGCGAAAATATCATTTCATGCGAAAGTCACACTTCATGCGAAAAACAAGTTTCATGCGAAAAACCTTATCACGCGAAAACCCACTTTATGCGACAGTTACTTTCATGCGAAAAACCACATTTTGTGAAATTTGTGAAGTCACTGGATCGATAGACATCCGAGCACGTTCTTGACGGAAGGATAAAAACCAAAAGACAATCGATAACACGAACAATAATCGAATGATTTTATTGATAAAACATAACGATTTTAAGCTCGTTACAACTTAAGAATCAAGACTTTTGGCAAAGGGAAATCGAGCATGATCTCCCCTCTCATCCGGCAGCACCTGGGCGCCAGGAACCCTATCTAAACCCCTTAGGTTTCTACACATTGAAACTGGTATATATAGGCCTCGGCCCATATCAGATGCGACTGGGCTCATTCGTTCGATTGGACCATACGTATGGTTCAATCGTACGACTGGACCATTCTTATGGCTCAGTCTTACGAATGACCCAATCGCATCTCTCAGTCGCACGACTGGTCCATTAGCATGGCTCAGTCGTACGACTGAGTCTCATTCGCATATGCTCCTGCGAGTGACCCAGTTTCATGTGTTTACAAGGTGTATAACATTAAGCCTAGACTATTCGTCAAGCGACGGACACACTATATATGACTATATATGCTCCAACAAAATTCAAACCTTACGCGACAACAAGATTCACGCGAGAACAGTTCTCACGCGAAATCACCATTTCGCGTCTGTTCATAGCACTTGTGCGATTCGCATACCCCAACAATCAAATTGATGTTCAAAAACTTGATTTTAATCCTTGAAATCTATTATATAACAGTCGCCTAGGACCATTATGAATATTTCATCTTTCAATTTCAACTTTTAAGTCCATTTATGAGATTTTAGTTTAAGTTGTTAAGGTCCATTTTGAAATTCGTCTCTTTAGTAACCATACAGATCAAAATATACCTTTAATGATCAGTATAGATGTAATGTGAACGACTACGTGGAGTAGAATGTCTAATAAGAACAAGATGAACTCTGATTTTGATTTTAAGAAGGGAAGCGAAAAAGGTTTTCGGATGGTGTGTTTATGCGACAAATGGTTTCGTTTAACACACTGAGATATTTATACTCCAAGTTATTCACGCGATAAGTCCTTTTGCGCGACAAATGTTTTCATACGACAACTCCAAGTCGCGTGAGTGTGTTTGATCCTTTGAAAAATTTTCAATGTTTTCAGATTTTCAACATTTCTTGTGTTTACACAAACATTTATTATCAGTTATGTATGTCAACAAAAAGTTTTATTTACCAATGACCAATTAATTTAATGAATCTTCAATTTTTAAAATTTATCTGTTATTTATTTGTCTTAAAACGAAACAACACAGAAGTAAAATGAAAACAATATACACAAAATAACAAAATAATAAAAACAATTAAAGAATCAAGATCGGATTTGTTTATTAATCAATATTGTTTTGTGTAACATCCGGTATTTTTTTATAAACAATTAAATTTTAATGCGTTATTAATTTCAATAATTACAAAAAAAAATAATAGTAGTAATTATAAAAAAATAATAATAATAATAATAATAATAATAATAATAATAATAATAATAATAAACATAAAGTCCAGGGGGTATTTTAACAATTCTGAAACTTCAAAAGAAATTATATAACATGAAATAATAACAATGAAACCGCAGGGACCAAA
This sequence comes from Flaveria linearis, assembly GCA_024085815.1. Taxonomy (NCBI): domain Eukaryota; kingdom Viridiplantae; phylum Streptophyta; class Magnoliopsida; order Asterales; family Asteraceae; genus Flaveria; species Flaveria linearis. Next base: position 6,990,781 of record CM044009.1, read on the forward strand.
TCTGTAACTTTGAAATTTTCAAACCCAACCCCCCGCCCCTTTCGTTTTTCCGGCGGAATTCCGGCCAGATTCCGGCCAAACTCCGGCGACGGCTAAAACAACGAAATCACCCGATTTCGAATCCCACAATCGGTCCGAATTCTTTCTTGGATCCCAATCGAACAAAATCCAACACAAACACGCGTATACACGGTCAACCAACGGCTAAATTTTCCACTTTATTCCCGACCAAATCAAACGGCTAAATCATCCACTAAAATACCACTTTAATTAAATTAATTCAACATAAACGTTCCTAAATAAATTCCTAATCGAATGCGACCAGAACACACACCTGAAACACGCACAAATAGTGAAATCGATCATCTTCTTCATTCTCGACCTGCAACTAATCGAACCTCAACCTCCGAGCCCTAAACACTGCAATTAACATAGGGCTTTCAATCCTAAGTATCATTCGAAGTAGTCTGCACGATTAATTTGATTTTTATCAAGGATTGATCAACATTCAATCTCGAGCTATACCGCGGCTTGTTCCTCACTGTTCTTAGCATCATTTCGAAACAACACAGGTAATTGAATACATCATTCTACTCGTTTTATCATGGGGAACTGTGAACTCACTGGATCGATAGACATCCGAGCACGTTCTTGACGGAAGGATAAAAACCAAAAGACAATCGATAACACGAACAATAATCGAATGATTTTATTGATAAAACATAACGATTTTAAGCTCGTTACAACTTAAGAATCAAGACTTTTGGCAAGGGGAGATCGAGCATGATCTCCCCTCTCATCCGGCAGCACCTGGGCGCCAGGAACCCTATCTAAAACCCTTAGGTTTCTACACATTGAAACTGGTATATATAGGCCTCGGCCCATATCAGATGCGACTGGGCTCATTCGTGCGATTGGACCATACGTATGGTTCAATCGTACGACTGGACCATTCTTATGGCTCAGTCTTACGAATGACCCAATCGCATCTCTCAGTCGCACGACTGGTCCATTAGCATGGCTCAGTCGTACGACTGAGTCTCATTCGCATATGCACCTGCGAGTGACCCAGTTTCATGTGTTTACAAGGTGTATAACATTAAGCCTAGACTATTCGTCAAGCGACGGACACACTATATATGACTATATATGCTTCAACAGGAACAAAGCCCCATGAATTTGGTCATTAACGGAATCAATTCGGGGTTCAATTTGATTGATTTCGATTTAGGGTTTCGATTGAATTGGGGAAAACTGGGAGAGTTGACTTAAAAACAATTGGGGCCGGGTTTAGACGTGGCTAAGGCCTTTGGTGTACTGGTTCGGGGTGTGCATTCTAACAGTGAGGTCCCGGGTTCGACCCCGGGCCACTGCATTTTTTTTTTTAAAGCCTTTTGAGCTTCTAAAATTATACAAAAATTTCTAAAAATTATAAATAAATCTTATAAACTTTCTTTAATTTTAAAACTCACAAAATTATTTTCTGTAAATTTATTTAATTTAAAAACCTTAAAAATCTTTACAAAATATTATTTATAAATAATATAAATAATTAATTTTTATAAAAATGAACTCTAAATCACGTTTAATTACGAAATAATCACAAAATTATAGAAAATTACACATAATATAATTTCACAAATTATTTACGAATTTAAATTATAGGTTATATTTTTATAGTTTAATTAATAAATTATTATTGAATTATACAAAGAATACATACATATACTTCTTTCGAATAAATCAAAAATACAAATAATTTCATTATTTGTCCAAAATCCCACAACTCAATTTAAATCCTAATATCGTAGGGTATAAAATCAAACTCAAATATATATAACTAATTGTGGACGTCAAACCGAACCGACTCGAATTCAATCAAACATATCTATTCGCATTGAATATGTTTTAAAGGCTTAGTTATAATCAATAATAGGTATTGATCGTGTTTGATCGTGCATTGCTTATTCTGTGAAGTCTTTGTGCATTACATCAATTCAAGGTGAGTTTCGTGGCCCCTTTTTATGTTTATACAAGTTTTTACTGTTTTCAATCAATGGGGGAAAAGTATGCTCACCCGTTTTCAATGCTGTACACTGTATATTCTGTTTTCATGCTTGGAATCAATGTGATACTGTTTTGCATGCATACATGGTGTTATTTTGGGAACACTCATACAACCATTAATTCCCGGGTTTGGGAACCAACGGTTAGGTATTGGTAGTACTACTGGGTTGACACCCCCACCCTCGACAGATCGGTTTAACTTGTGAGTTACCGACTACAGCTGCCAGCAATCAGGCCATGGGTGAATATATTCCATCAGATTTATATGCATAACGTCATTAGGTTTGGTTGTCTTTAAACACATGTTATGTGGTTTGTGCTTGCAGTATGATTCCATATCAAATTCTATACAGCATCAAATGTTTTAAATTTAAACCTGCGGAACTCACCAACATTATGTGTTGACATTTTTGAGCATATCTTTTCAGGTGAACATAATCAAAAAGGATAGCTAGTGCAGATGCCTTAGCAGAGACCTCAGGATTTCAATAGATTTGCATATGTAATATTTGTTGTTTGTTTCCATATTTGAACATTGTGTATTTGGATTTAGAATCAATAAGACTATGATAGTCGTGGAACTGACTAACCACGACACAAGTCACCATTGTGTCGGGGGACGTCATGACACGAGAAGTTTGCATATATTATATCTCTGTATTTTTACCAAGTGTTATGACGATCCCGTCCGTCGCATCCTCGTGTTTCCGCTCTAAGCGAGGGTGTGACAGATTGGTATCAGAGCCTTGGTTATAGAGAATTAGGAGGAGAATTCGACCTAGACTATAACCTAAGAACCTTCATATAGAATGCATGCTAGGAATTGTGTGCATTTGATTTTACCTAAATGTCTTTCATGATTTGTGTGACACATAGACACCTGTATTCTGGATTTCCTGTCAAAAAGCCTTCGGACTAAGGCAAGCGTATTCGTATAAATCTCATTGCGAGACCCGTTACGCTACCTGGGGATTTCTGGGATGAGTGATAACTATGGCCAATACACAAATCTACAAGGCAAATGGGTCAAGTATATTAAGTCTATGAACTTAATATACAGGTATATTCCTATATACCTGATAATATACAAGTATGTTCCTACATACTTGACTTTATACGTATACACATATTATTTGAACATCCTGAGAAAGACATTAATACTCTTAGTCTTTCTCCATAGGATACTTTGATACTAGATGTCAAACAGCTGACATCCTCTTACAAAATGTTAAGTATTCTAACTGTTACAAGTACTGAAAAGGTACAACGACTGAAGAACAACTCTCCAGTCGTTTACAAACTACTGAAACTATAACAACTGAAGAACAAACTCTTCAGCTGTTGTACAAACTACTGAAAGGAAAAGTACAAACTAGACGCTTGTACAACATCATATTATTAGGGAACTTCGGTGATCACGCGTAGCGTCGATCTCTGATATTGAATCCGACCCTATCATGGTTATGACTGAAATTCTGAAAATGTGACGAATATGCAGTTATCATTAGATATAATGTGCTTATGTGCTTATTTGCTATTACATGCTATTATTGGAATACTGGCTCATGGACATAAGGACAATACATTATTTGTGCTTGATGAATCTAAATAATACTATGATGTTAGCTTGGGGTAAGTGAAGCTAAGGGTGATCATGCAAGGTAAATTACCATTACGGGTGCATAGGTAATTGCAATTCACCATGCATGAGAAGTCTGGTTAATCTTACCATGAGGTAACGATCATGAGTATCACATGTTTCTATTCTATACCCTAGGGTGCTAGGGTCATAATTCTAGTAAGTCCTTGTTGAAGGCAATCAAACATTGTAAGTCCTTGTTGAAGGCAATCAAACATTATAAGTCCTTGTTGAAGGTAATCAAACATTATTAACATTTACTCAAGTCCTGTCCTATTTAGAGCCTTCATAGTATTTCCAATCATAATATTGACCTTATGAGACATTTCTCCACTTAACGTTTCAGTAACTACTGAATAATGCTTAGAATGAAAGTGGAATACATAAATGTAGAGGAGTAATGATACTCTCTACACATACAATATGTTATTCTTTAAGATTATGCTAAGGATAAACGGATGTCACGTAACTGGTTTAGGCATCGTTCTAGGTATGCCACGGATGTGGTGGGAACGCTGCGGGGAACCCTATATATAAGCATCCTTGGTATACCAAGAATGTGTTTAAACTGGGCTACGTGATGATCTCGATTGACTGAGGCATGGATTGGTTTGGTTGTAAACTATACGTATACGCTTGTGGATCTTGCTACGTCACATTAATCTATTACACTTTGGAAATGTTTTCTCTACAGTCATCAATTCCCGTGTGGAACCGATGTATAGGTTTGTCTATAGCCATTTTATATACTGGTAAAACCGCCTATACATAAGTTACGGTAGCTCACATCAAACTTATATTACGTTATTCTTTGGAATGATGCTAAGGAAAATTAAGATGTTATGTAACTAGTTTAAGTATTATTCAAAGTATATCGTGGATGTGGTGGGAACACTGCGGGGAACCCTATATATAAACATCACCGGTATACTAAGAATGTGCTTAAACTAGGCTACATAATGATCTTGATGGACCGAAGCATGGATTATGAAACTTGATGAGTGGAACCATATGTGATTCTTTTTATACTTTGATTCCTATCAAAGCACCCACAAATCTTAAATCAAAGTCAAGGCATTGTGTGTCTAAATCGAATAATTTTCAAAACGAGCTTTGAATCGTTATTCGTGGTTTCAAAATCTCGACAAAGTCTGTGCCTCACCACCCAATACATGCAAGGTTGGAAGAGTGGGATGAGTATCTGCTTATCGGAACGCATGCCTTCAACAAAGATGTGGGTGACTTAAAACTTTGGTTAGTTAATGTACTCGCTTTGATTTACGAATCAAACGATTACACACGGAACATCTCATTATTATTATGCCAAATTCCCGATTGTCGTTTTCATGTTGTATAGCTCATATTGCCCAATTCTCATAAAATATTTTAATGATATTTCAAAATGTCTACCTGTCAAAAACGATCCCGATCTGGAAACTCTGGCCGTAAGATTACTTCTATTGTAGCACGTGAGGTTGCTGCGGTCGTACCAACCCTCCTAACTCATCTGAATCAAGGCGCGAACCCTGCTCAAATCTCTTCTTGTCCTAACCCTCCACGTGCTTGTACCTACAAGCATTTCAGTTCTTGCAACCCCACTAAGCTCAGTGGAACCAAAGGAGCTACCGGATTACTATAGTGGTTCAAAAGTATCGAGAACACTTTCCTAAACACCCAGTGGTCTTCAAAACTTTAAACCGTTACTTACGGTTCTCAAATCCTCTTAAGAACGTGTCCTATAATTTAGAACATGCAATGCTGTAGGTGGAATTCCTACATCTCGGGATACTTTGTTAATTGAATATTTTATATTATAAGTGGTCACTCACCTTAATAATCGAATAAACTAATTATAACCTAGTTACCACTTATAAGTACGCATGTCTTCAATAAGGTTATGGCTGACCTTATATCTTGAGAAGTCCATGTATCCCCTTCGATTGTGAATCGAATGTTCACATCTCATTGTAATGTCGAATCATTCTTGTACTTGATTTCGTCTTCCTGATTTAAATTATTCAAGATTTGAACACCATCCTAACAAATTCTGCTATCTCAAACTTTGATCTTAAGCTTGTTGGCATGATCTTTCCTTTGTTACACTGATGTAACTTGAAATTTTCTGAATTCCTAATTGATATTAATTTCCCTTCATCGTTAAGTCAAACTTCACACTGCTTGCACCGTGGGAAATGCAAGAGTTTGCAAGTCAATCTATGACTAAGAACACTCGTATCTCCTAAATGATTCTATCTCATCAAAGCAGGAGAGATTCCCTTACTTTGGTGAATCTCTATTTCGATAAATGGTTTCCCATTTGTTTGTTTGGTGAAATTTCATCCTCTGGATTAGGATGACTTCCCTATCTTAAGGATTGACTTCAATTATTCTTATTGGAATTTACAAATGACATGGTCTCACCAAAATAGGATTGAAACCCGTATTTTGGTGACAAATGTCAACCTTCGATTATTTTCTTGTTATTAACCAGATAAGCATGAATTCCATACCTTGATGACTAATCCCAATTCTTGATCTTCAACTTACCATGGCTGTAATCAAGTAACGAGAAGCATGAAGTAACTTGAAGGGTGAACCAATGATGGTGATTCGACCTATCAAGTCAAAGCATGAGTTTCTGAACCTGAAAGAAGACCCGATCGTATTAGGATGATTTGGATTCCAAGTTTGGAGCACTTAAAATTCTTAAATCAATTTCTCTCCCTTTATCCTTGTATTTTGACCTAGCTATATGGAAACGTTTATTCCTTTCATTTTGAGCTATCATCAAAACGTGATTGTGCGATAGTAGCATTCCTAAACAATCCCTCTGCTGAAGATATTGTCAACTCATGAACATGACTTTCTAGTCATATAAATGTTCTCAGCTGAACTCATGGTTTGTTGAACTGCGTATGTAAACTTACTTAGATATTGCTACCTTGCAAAACATGTTTACAAATACCTTTCCTATTATTCGCGTCACTACTTGAACCGCTTTTAAATCCTTAACCTTGAAGATCATTAAAATTCTATCTTGGATTCAAACAACAAGACTTTAAAAGAGAAGTTCTAGAGAGAGTTACCAGCAAAGAGAGGAATTACTTTTGAGATTGAGTTATTTGGAGCCAAAACATTCATAATATATGTTGAACCCGTGTTCAGCAAAGATGGGGAGAAAATTGGTGTTAATTACAGGCATGGAAATCACTGATCAGGTGAAAAAGAGAGAAAAAGATGGCAAAACTAAGGGAAGAAATAGCTGTGCAGAAGGCCAAAGAGACAGAACTTAATAAAACTATTCATATTATAGAGGAAACGATGAGAGCAACCAAATGCTAGCAACCATGTCACACGAGATAAGATCTCCATTATCAGGGGTCGTTAGCATAGCAGAAATTCTATCAACAACAAAACTTGATAAGATCAGAAACAACGTTTGAGTGTCATGTTGTCTTCTGGTGATCTAGTCCTTCAACTTATTAGTGACATCCTCGACTTTTTCAAAGTTGAGTCAGGAGTTATGAGGTTGGAGGCCACAAAATTTAGGCCAAGAAGAGGTGATGTCCCAGTGGAGGTTATTGGTGATGATTTACGGATTAGACGAATTCTCACCACTTGATCAGCAATGCCATCAAGTTTACCCACCAAGGAAAGGTTCAGAGTAATCTTTACGTAATAGCAAACCCATTAACTCACCACGTCGAGAAATTAACCTGCATCTATTCCAAATATTCGTATACCGTGGTATGACGTTAAAACATCAATCGTTATTCTGAATGATTGATTCATTTTCTATTTTAATAATATTCTTAACCATATTATGAACCCATTCCAAGATCTTCGCATAGCGTGTTATTCTCAGACCGATGGTTGGTCAAAGGAGAAATACATATTCACAAGATATGCGTTAAGGTCGTTTCTTATGGCGACGTTTGGGATTCTTAAATTCCGACGGATAACCTTTCTTATCATTGTTGGTCTTATCTTGATTTCTAGACATCACCTTACCACGAAATTACATTCTGGAAGTTGTGATTATAAGTCTAACATACCATGGTAACTCGTCATCATTTCCAATGTTTCCTCTCAACAACGACAGCATCTGGAATATCGTCGGTCGTTTGACTAAGTTAGCACATTCCATTCCAATTCGGGAAGATAATCGAGTTGAGAAACTGACTCGTATCTATATCAATGAGATAATCAGCCAACATGGTGTGCCATTGAACATCATTTCCGATCACGATGGTCGATTCATCTCTCGTTTCTGGAAAAGTCTCCAAACAGCTCTCGGAACTCAACTGAATCCTAGCACAACTTATCACCCGCAAACCGACGTTTCATGTTTCAAACCTCACCAATTGCCTCGCCGATGAAAATCTTCACATTCCACTCGACGAAGTCCAAATGATGAATCTGTACATTTTATAGAGAAACCTGTGGAAATTATGGATCAGGAAGTCAACAACTCAGACGTAGCCGGATACCTATTGTCAAAATCCACTGGTAATCTAAACGTGGTCCAGAGTTCACCTGGGAACGTGAGAACCAAATAAAACCCCAGTATCCTCATCTTTTTGTTTCAGCCTCCTCGTGATTAAAATTTCGGGACGAAATTTCCTAAAGCAGGTGAGACTGTAACATCCGGTATTTTGTTTTTTTATAAACAATTAAATTTTAATGCGTTATTAATTTCAATAATTACAAAAAAAATAATAGTAGTAATATAATAATAATATAATAATAATAATAATAATAATAATAATAAACATAAGTCCAGGGGGTATTTTAACAATTCTGAAACTTCAAAAGAAATTATATAACATGAAATAATAACAATGACCGCAGGGACCAAATCTGTAACTTTGTAATTTTCAAACCAACCCCCCGCCCCTTTCGTTTTTCCGGCGGAATTCCGGCCAGCTTCCGGCCAAACTCCGGCGACGGCTAAAACAACGAAATCACCCGATTTCGAATCCCACAATCGGTCTGAATTCTTTCTTGGATCCCAATCGAACAAAATCCAACACAAACACGCGTATACACGGTCAAACCAACGGCTAAATTTCCACTTTATTCCCGACCAAATCAAACGGCTAAATCATCCACTAAAATACCACTTTAATTAATTAATTCAACATAAACGTTCCTAAATAAATTCCTGATCGAATGCGACCAGAACACACACCTGAAACACGCACAAACAGTGAAATCGATCATCTTCTTCATTCTCGACCTGCAACTAATCGAACCTCAACCTCCGAGCCCTAAACACTGCAATTAACATAGGGCTTTCAATCCTAAGTATCATTCGAAGTAGTCTGCACGATTAATTTGATTTTTATCAAGGATTGATCAACATTCAATCTCGAGCTATACCGCGGCTTGTTCCTCACTGTTCTTAGCATCATTTCGAAACAAAACAGGTAATTGAATACATCATTCTACTCGTTTTATCATGGGGAACAAAAGCCCCATAAATTTGGTCATTAACAGAATCAATTCGGGGTTCAATTTGATTGATTTCGATTTAGGGTTTCGATTGAATTGGGGGAAAACAGGGAGAGTTGACTTAAAAACAATTGGGGCCGGGTTAGACGCGGCTAAGGCCTTTGGTGTACTGGTTCGGGGTGTGCATTCTAACAGTGAGGTCCCGGTTCGACCCGGGCCACTGCATTTATTTTTTTTAAGCCTTTTGAGCTTCTAAAAATTATACAAAATTTCTAAAAATTATAAATAAATCTTATAAACTTCCTTTAATTTAAAACTCACAAAATTATTTTCTGTAAATTTATTTAATTTAAAAACCTTAAAATCTTTACAAAATATTATTTATAAATAATATAAATAATTAATTTTTATAAAAATGAACTCTAAATCACGTTTAATTACGAAATAATCACAAAAATTATAGAAAATTACACGTAATATAATTCACAAATTATTTACGAATTTAAATTATAGGTTATATTTTTATAGTTTAATTATAAATTATTATTGAATTATACAAAGAATACATACATATACTTCTTTCAAATAAATCAAAATACAAATAATTTCATTATTTGTCCAAAATCCCACAACTCAATTTAAATCCTAATATCGTAGGGTATAAAATCAAACTCAAATATATATAACTAATCGTGGACGTCAAACCGAACCGACTCGAATTCAATCAACATATCTATTCGCATTGAATATGTTTTAAAGGCTTAGTTATAATCAATAATAGGTACTGATCGTGTTTGATCATGCATTTCTTATTCTGTGAAGTCTTTGTGCATTACATCAATTCAAGGTGAGTTTCGTGGCCCATTTTTATGTTTATACAAGTTTTTACTGTTTTCAATCAATGGGGGAAACGTATGCTCACCCGTTTTCAATGCTGTATACTGTATATTCTGTTTTCATGCTTGGAATCAATGTGATACTGTTTTGCATGCATACATGGTGTTATTTTTGGGAACACTCATACAACCATTAATTCCCGGGTTTGGGAACCAACGGTTAGGTATTGGTAGTACTACTGGGTTGACACCCCCCCACCTCGACAGATCGGTTTAACTTATGAGTTACCGACTACAGCTGTCAGTAATCAGGCCATGGGTGAATATATTCCGTCAGATTTATATGCATAACGTCATTAGGTTTGGTTGTCTTTAAACACATGTTATGTGGTTTGTGCTTGCAGTATGATTCCATATCAAATTCTATACAGCATCAAATGTTTTAAATTTAAACCTGCGGAACTCACCAACATTATGTGTTGACATTTTTGAGCATATCTTTTCAGGTGAACATAATCAAAGAGGATAGCTAGTGCAGATGCCTTAGCAGAGACCTCAGGATTTCAATAGATTTGCATATGTAATATTTGTCGTTTGTTTCCATATTTGAACATTGTGTATTTGGATTAGAATCAATAAGACTATGATAGTCGTGGAACTGACTAACCACGACACAAGTCACCATTGTGTCGGGGGACGTCATGACACGAGAAGTTTGCATATATTATATCTCTGTATTTTTACCAAGTGTTATGACGATCCCGTCCGTCGCATCCTCGTGTTTCCGCTCTAAGCGAGGGTGTGACATTTTGTAAGAATTTTCATAATGAGATCATATAGTTTTTGTTAAGTCAAGACTTTGTCCAGCTTTATTTAAAATAACCGGTTAAGTTGATTGTCAATATCTTTTGTCCTTTTTAAACTTATACTTCAGGTTTTACTCAGAAACATAAGGAGTGATATATATCATGTTTTATATTGATTTAATATAATTCAGTGGATCCTACAATCAGAACTTCTGTAAAATAATTATTATCCTTCAAGACACTGTCGAGATTTCAAGTCATCCCAATTTGACTTAAACCATGCATTGTTGATCAGTGATACTATTTATTATTCCTAAAATATAACTATTTGAGCATAACTAGCCTGAGAAATATCTCTTAATCACGGAATATTAACAAGTTTAAGGACTTACTAACAGCCATCCGGACTTACGCCTACCCTCTCAAGATGTTTAGGACTTACAAGCCATCCAGACTTACATGCCCCATCTTTTGATTTGCCTTCCATGATCAGAAAATATTCTCAAAATAGAAAATATATACCATATAGTATGTATGTCTTTAGACATATCTTTTGATTTGTTGTGCTTCTTGGCATCTTATATCCTATATGGCCTTTTGGCATCTTTTTGCTCAATTATTTGCTCAACTATTTCTTTTTGTCTTTTTATTTCTTTTTGTCTTTTTGTATTTTTTTATATATATATACATAGTTATGATAATCACTGAATCAAACAAATACAGGCTTGAGTATGACAAGATTATAACTCTCAGTCTGTGTTAGAACATTTTTGACATTGTCACAGAATCCTGATATGTTCCCCATTAAATCATATCACTTTAATTCAAGTTTAATCACTCAATTATGATCTTTTCATTTCTGAAAGCAAAACCTATCGACACATCAATCATAATCCAAGTCTATTTGTATTTAAGCCTTTGAAAGTACTTAGACTCTTTTAGAACTTTGTAATATCATTTCTCATTTAAGTATGAAAATTCTTTTCTTTTTATTTTTCAATCCTTGATCTGATCTTCCTTCCCCTAAAACCAAAAAATTTTTTTTAGAACGTGTTTTTCTAATTTTCTCCCCCTAAAATTGTGATGTCTTTTAAAGAAAAAGTCTTTTTAAAGAAAAAGAAACAATTACAAGTTATTTAAAAAAATGAAAAATTAAATGAAAAATTTTTGTGAAGATTCAAAAAATCAATTTATCCAAAGTAATCATTCCCAATGATGCAAAGGAAATCAAATCGAGAATGATCAAATGCCTTGGTAAATAAGTCAGCGATGTTTTCGGTTGACGGCACTTGTTTTTAAATGAATAAGTTTTCGATCAAAACAGTCACGGATAAAATGAATTCGGATGTCAATATGTTTAGTTTTGAATGTTGAAAGGGATTTTTAACTATGTTCAGAACTGCCGTGTTATCACACCAAATTGGTGTGTCATAAATATTGAGACCATAATCGAGAAGTTGTTGTTGAATCCAGACAAGCTGGGAACAACAGTTCGATGCAGCCACATATTCAGCTTCGGCAGTGGATGTGGAAACAGTGTTCTACTTTTTACACTGCCAGGAAATGAGTCTGTTGCCCAAGAATTGACATCCTCCTGTAGTCGACTTCCTGTCTAAATTATAACCACCATAATCAATGTCAGTATAAGAAAATAAATTAAAATCAGAATTTCGAGGATACCAAAGACCAAGTTTGGGTTGACCCTTGAGATACTTGAAAATCCGCTTGACAGCTTTCATGTGTGATTCTTTTGGATCACTTTGATATCGTGCACACTGACAAACAGGGAACATGATATCCGGCCTGCTTGCAGTGAGATACATGAGGGAACCAATCATTGATCTGTACAGATGTTGATCAACTGATTCTCCTAATGGATCTGGAGTAAGAGTAGGACGAGAAACCATAGGAGTTGGAGCTACTTTGGAATCTTGAAACTTGTATTTCTTAAGAGTAGTCTGAACATATTTTTCTTGATGAATGAGAATACCAGTTTCAGATTGTGTAACTTGGATACCCAAGAAAAATAAATTTCTCCAAGGGAACTCATCTCAATTTCTTCATCACTTCTTCAAACTCCGTGCACATACTATCATTTGTAGATCCAAAAATGATATCATCAACATAGAGTTTGAGCACCATGAATAATGCATGTCAAATATTCAGTCCATGAGGTGCTTGATTCATTTCTCCGTATAAAAAGGCAGTTTTAAACATCCATCTGATACACCTTGATATTCATGTATGAAGCAAAGGCTAAGAATATGTGTATTGCTTTAAGTCTTGCAACTGGAGCATACACTTCTTCATAATCCAATCCTTCAACTTGATAGAATCCCTGCACCACAAGACGGTGCTTTATTCCGAACTATAACACCCTTTTCATCCGTCTTGTTTCTGAATATCCATTTTGTTCCAATCGGAAGCTTATCCTTTGGAAGTTCTACAAGATGCCAAACATTCAGCTTCTTAATTACATCAACTCATCTTGCATTGCTTCTATCCAGATGTTTTCCTTGAGTGCCCATTTCCACATTCTTGGGCACTATTTGTGATAGAAAGCAAGCATATAGGCATGTGTTGATTGCTCCTGATCGACTTCTGGTAATGACTCCTTCATGCAATGGACCAATGATTGCTTCGGTTGGATGAGTTTTATGATTCTTAATTGAGGAATATCATCTGCAACCATCCCTTCTTCCAAGTTAGTGAGGTGTTCAACATTGTCATGAACTTCTTCAGATTGTCTAGACTGATACACAATATTTTCCTCAAATGTGTCATTTGAAATAGGATTTTCAGAAGCAGTGGACACATCTGGAGATTCTTCAAATGGAACTTGAATGACTTCTATTGGTGTATCCATAGCTTCTGAAGAAGATGAAGACAATGGTGAACTCCACGATTCTTCCAGCTCCTGATTATGAATTTGTTCTGAAGGAATGTCTGATAACTCAGAACTTTCAGATACTTGCACAGAAGCTGTGGGAATAGCCTTGGATGATGAAGAAATTACAGAATCATCAGATATAATAGATGGAAGTTCCTCAATGATTTTGTTCTCTAAAGATATTGCTTGAGAATTAGAATCTGCAGACGAAGGATTAGAAATTTTAAAATTTATGAACAAAGATCCATAATCATAAACCCATGACGGAGCTGAACCTGCATCATTTATGTTAAGCTCGTGCCAATCAATATTAAATGACTCAATTATTTGTCGTGTTCTTTTATTATAAACCCGATATGCAACCTTATTAGCTGCATATCCCCAAAGTAGCATTCATCAGCCTTTTCAGAAAATTTTAAAGTTGATTCAGTTGTATGTAACAAAGTACAACAACAACCAAAGGCTTTAAAATATTTGACTTTGGGTTTGTGTTTATAAAATATTTCATATGGAGTCATATTTAATCTTTTATTGATCAAACACGATTCTGAACATAACATGCAGTATTAACTGCTTCAGCCCAAAGAACAGAGGTAATTTGACAGCAGATATCATTGTTCTAGCAGCTTCAATTAGTGTTCTATTTCTTTGTTCTGCAACTCCATTCTGTTGTGGAATGCCTGCAGCACTGAATTGTCTAGCAATGCCCTTGGATTCACAAAACTCGTTCAACGTTTGATTGCAAAACTCTGTTCCATTGTCACTTCGGATGCATTTAACCTTTTTATCCGTCTGATTCTCCACCAAATTAATAAACTTGATCAAAAGGTGTGGAGTCTCATCCTTAGATGCTAAGAAAAACACCCAAGTAAATCTAGAAAAGTCATCAGTAACAACTAAACAGTAGGATCTTCGACCCAAACTTAAAACACTCACTGGACCGACAAGATCCATGTGTAAGAGTTGTAAGATTGATTCGATTGAGTTATGTGCAATTGGTTTGTGAGGGAGTTTATGTTGTTTACCCTTTGAACATGACAAACAATGTTCATTTAATTGAAATTCTTTTTCGGGTAAACCAATGACATGATTTCCACGTACTAGTTTGTTCATATTTTTAAGATTGACATGTCCTAACCGACGATGTCATATTGGATAATAAGCAAGAAGCAGTTATCAAAGAATTTGAACAATGCATATCAAGAAGATATGTGTCATTGTCTCTCGGAGTCTTCATCAAAATCTATTCATAAGGAATAACAAAACCCGGTTTTATGATTAAGCATTCTTTGTTAGTGAAGTGTCTAAAATTTAAATATTTAAATAATGTCTAAAATTTATTTAGAACATAATGATATGTTAAAATCATTATTAAATTAATCAAATGAAATACAAATCTTTAGTTATTAAAGAATTAACAAAAATAATTAAACGATTTAATTATATGTTTATAACAAATCCTAGAAAACCAAACCCTAGATCAATTGAACACCAGGTTCAAGATCTAACTTATTTAGGTTATGGATTTGTATCTATTTGCTTATGTGAATTATTATTCCTTAGCAGGAATTTACTAGCTTGTCAACACTACACAAGGACTGAGGTGAATTCATATTAACTATTCCCCTTTTAATCATTTAAATATTTTAGGGAGGATAAATGTTGTAATTAAAATTACAAATTATTTTTATGTATTATGTTAAATAATAATTGAATCACATTTATGATTACATATGGTTACTATGAAAATCCTTCTCTGTAAACTGGACTATAAACAAGCAGGGATCTTTTGGATAGTACTATCGGGGAGTGACTTACCCCCACAAAGGTTTGGACATGTGGTCCTTACCAAGATGCACAAAGATCATATTGTCATTCGGGATGACTGTTCTGGGTTGAGAAGGCAGATTTGATGTGCACTATGTAAAGTTTACAATTATAGTTCCACTTACAACCCATATGAGGATAAATGTAAAGAGAGGATTCGCGCCCTCTGATTTGAATTATTATAACTAACATAATATGCTATATATATATATATATATATATATATAAAGGAAAAAGGGAAAATAAACTATGATACATGGGCAAATCTTATGTGAAGGATTTGTTGGCATGTACGTAGTAAGTATGTGGGATAGCGAGTTCACCTTATAAAAAGGGTTCCGACAGGCTATTCATATACAAATAAACTATGATACATGGGCAAATCCTATGTGAAGGATTTGTTGGCTTGTACTTAGTAAGTATGTGGAATAGCGGGTTCACCTTATAAAAGGGTTCCGACAGGCTATTTATATACAAAGTGATACCAGTGAGTAGTTTATACTCACACTTTTATAATAAACCCTTCTTTGAATGATAATGGATGATTTATCAAATATGTTTTACTCACCTATGAACTCACCAACCCCGTGTTGACACTTGATTTTACATGTATTCTCATGTATCTACTAGGAGCTTATGGACTTACACATAGGATCATATAAGAGCTCAAGATACACATTGCTTATTATTTGAGATATGATTAGACATATTGTTAAGAAACAATCTAACGTTTATTTCCGCTACGCATAATATTTATTACTCTGAATATCAATGGAATGGTTATCTAAAATTCATCGTATAGATAACTGCATCTCATGTGTGACTAATGTGTTCGATCCTGTTTGCTCACCCCTCCGTGATAAATTCCAGACCCGGAATTTGAGGGTGTGACAGATTGGTATCAGAGCCATTGGTTATAGTGAGTTAGGAATTGCATCTAGCCTATAGCCACACACAATAGTTGCACAAAGTAAATTTCCTTAGTTAGAGAATGACTAGGATTAAGAAGTATATGCTTAAACTTAGATACTTGTTTCCCTAAACTTAACTTTGACTCTTTGACTTTCCCCGATAAATGAATTTCCTAAACTTATTCTCAACGGCATGTGGGATCTAAACTTATCGTCGTGGATTCAATTCCTTAGACTTTATGCCTAATCTATGAAAATCTTACCGAGGTTTTGATTCTATGAACCAAATAAACTTGTGTGACACATAGACACCTGTATTCTGGATTTCCTGGCAAAAGGCCTTCGGCTAAGGCAAGCATATCGTATAAATCTCATTGCGAGACCAGTTATGTTTACCTGGGGATTTCTGGGATGAGTGATAAACTATGGTCAATACACAAGTCTCTAAGGCAAATGGGTCAAATTACATTTACGTGTTCCATTTGGTAATCTAAGCTACGCTTGTCCTAACCTAAGGAGAGACTTGTTTCCCTAGTACTCGTGCCTTGCTAAATTTAATCAAAAAACCCAGTTTTCTTAAATTCCCATCTATCTTACAGTAATTGTCCATACTTTGAATATTTGATATAGAATGCATGTATTGAATATATCAAAGTGTGAATTCTCACATACCCATTCGTGAGAAAGACAAGATGGAGAAGCTTGCAAAGATTTACATCAAAGAAATTATCTCTAGACACGGAGTGCTAGTGTCTATCATCCTGATCGTGACGTACGATTTACATCTATCTCTTGGGATAAACTTCAGAAAGCTCTAGGCACTCGCCTAGATATGAGCACAACCTATCACCCTCAGACTGATGGCCAAAATGAAAGAACCATACAGACTCTTGAGGATATGCTTAGGGCTTGTGTTATTGAAGGTCATCTACCTTCGGTAGGGTCCTCATATAATAATAGCTATCGTTCGAGCATCAAGGCGGCACCATTCGAGGCCTTATATGGACGTAAATGTAGATCACCACTTTGCTGGGCAGAAGTTGGAGATAGTCAACTTACTGGACCAGAATTGATCTTTGAAACTCATGAGAAAATTGCCCAGATAAGAGAACGCATGGCTGCTGTCACACCCTCATTTTCCACGTACGGGGTTTTACCGTCAGGCGTGTGACATAACCAGGATCTCAGATAAGCATCAGTTACACCAAACGACTCGATAATTACAAAACATATAGATTGCTTAATAATAATGAAACAAACCAATTATGTTTAAGTAATGCGGAAGCGAATACAGTAAAACATTTAATAGTTTTGGAATACGCAAACACGCGTCCAATCCAATTTATGTAAAGTAAATGCAAAGTAAATCTTGAAAACGGTTTATGGTGAATGCGGAATAACATGCGGTAGATGTTGTGCTCCTAAACGTGCCATATCAATGTCCTGAGAGAAAACATGCAAAATCTCAGTACAAGACTGGTGAGTTCACAGGTTTTTCAGAAAACAATAAGTATCAGTAATGAAATTCCCGGATTATATAATCCAATAAGTATCAGTAATGAAATTCCCGGATTATGTAATCCAATAAGTATCAGTAATGAAATTCCTGGATTATGTAATCCAATAAGTATCAGTAATGAAATTCCCGGATTATGTAATCAAATAAGTATCAGTAATGAAATTCCCGGATTATGTAATCAAAGCATATAGTGGGTAGCTAATCCATAATGATCACTATGTGTATGAAGTCGCGACCGAGCTGACATGTAATCAAATAATAAAGTAGGCCCGATTGTGGATCATACACCACAACCTTTAACAGGCTAACTGTTCACCCGTTGGTTGTGGATCATACACCACAACCTTTAACAGGCTAACTGTTCACCGTTTGCGAACGTTGTGCTAGCGCGACTAGCCCGACTAGCCCGGGTGGGTATGTCACTCCCAGTAGATCTACTAACAATCACCTTGCTATTTGCATATTAACGGTCCGAAGGGCAAAGTATAACACCATAGTATCAAGTATATGCAGTATTACAAAAACCCAATGTAATGTAACGTTTATGAAAACAGCATTTTTCTCTCCCCCAAAAAGAGTATAAAGTAAAAGGGGGGCTGTAAACTCACCTTGAATTGATGTAATGAAATGAACAAGAGCTTCAAAGAATAACGGTAATGCGCGATCGAACACGATCAACACCTATTATTAATTGTAGTTCAGTCTTTAAAATGTGTTGAATGCGAATAGATACATTTGGTTGGATTCGGGTCGGTTCGGTTTGACGCGCAATACGCACACAAATAGATATATATATATATATATATGTTACAGTATTTAAGTTTAATAATACGATTAACATTAAATCGAGGATTAGGGTTTCATTTGATATTTGGGGGTTTTAATATCTAATTAAATAAAATGATATAAACGATTATGTTGTGATCCCATGAAAGTGAAATATACTATTTGATCATTTTAGTTTAGAGAATTAAGAAAGAAACCTTAAAGTTAAAGACAAGTTTAAATAACCTTTATATATATATATATATATATATATATATATATATATATATATATATATATATATATGTATATATATATATATATATTCATGCTTTAGACAATGATATATATATAATGTTTGACCCTAAATAATAATTTAGTGATTTATCCCCTTATTTAAAGTATATTTTTACAAAAATAATTATTTATGAAATTTGTAAATAAAAATTTTTAAGATTTTTAAATGAAATAAATTTACAGTAAATATTTATGAAACATTTAAAATAAGGGAAGTTTATAAAACTTATTTATGATTTTTAGAAATTTTTATGTATTTTTTTAAAGCCTAACAAGCCCTAAAAAATAGGTTGAGGGTGCCCGGGTTCGAACCCGGGACCTCAAGGTGGTGAGAGCTTGTGACTAACCAGTAAACTAAGGTCGTAGCCGCGGTAAACAATGGTTCCAATTAATTTTAAACCTTAACAAATAAAACCCCCAATTTCTTTAGAACCCTAATCCGATTTGATCCAAATTGAAGATCAAATCGATATCGATAACCAAATTAGTGTTGGGGCTTTTAATCCCCATGTGAAAACGAGTATGTAGATGCGTTTAATTACCTGTTTTGAATCGAATCGATGATAAAGACAGTTAAGAACAAGTCGCGGTTGCCTTGAATCCAAATGATGGACAAACACCGATGAAACTCGAATTAATTTTGCAGGATTATTCTAAAGTTAATGACAAACAAAAGCCCTTTATCAATTTCTGATTATATTGACCAGAAGGTTGGGTTCGACTAAGTTGCAGGTTCGAAACAGAGGTGGAATCGATTTGGTCTGATTGTGTGTTTCCTGATGAATTTGGAAATTGCATTCGATTTATAGGCAGCTAAAGTTCGTGTGGATCGATTTAATTTGATTAAATTTGTCGTTTGAGTGAAAGTGGTTAGGTGTGTGATAGTGGATTCGATTAATGGTCCATTACCCGAAATGCGGATACTTTTTCCCTAATTAATGGTTGCATTATTGCTGGAAACTCAACCACGATCGTAGTGGTGCTTTGTGGGGTTCGAAAGGACCGGTTTTTAGGTGGATTCAGGGTTTGCCGGCGCCGCGCCGGAG
Source organism: Flaveria linearis (assembly GCA_024085815.1). NCBI lineage: Eukaryota > Viridiplantae > Streptophyta > Magnoliopsida > Asterales > Asteraceae > Flaveria > Flaveria linearis. Next base: position 7,010,838 of record CM044009.1, read on the forward strand.
CATCGCCGGCCGGCGACCGGAAAAGCGGGGAAAAGTGGGTGGGGGGTTGGGTTGTAATTTCATAAGTTACACAATGGTCCCTGCAGTTTCTGTTTTTATTATTTTATGTCCAAACAAATCTTTTAAAGTTTCAAAATTTACAAAACTGCCCCTGGACTTTATTTTATTATTATTATTATTATATTATTATTATTATTATTATTATTATTATTATTATTATTATTATTATTATTATCATTAATAAAAGTACTATAAAAATCACATAAATACTATATGAAATAAATCACGAATTTTCCGGGTTGTCACAGCTGCTGCCAGGGATCGCCAGAAAAGCTACGCTGATAAACACCGCAAGCCACTTGAATTTCAGATAGGAGATAAAGTTTTGCTAGAGGTATCTCCCTGGAAGGGAGCTATACGCTTTGAGAAACGAGGGAAATTGAACCCTCGCTACGTAGGGCCTTTTGAAATTTGTCAGAAGGATCGGCCCAGTAGCCTATGAATTAAATCTACCTGCTGAACTTGATGGTGTGCATAATGTTTTTCACGTATCCTATCTAAAAAAGTGTCTATCCGATGAATCACTGGTTGTGCCTTTAAAGGAACTGCAAGTAGATGAGAAACTCAGACTTGTTGAGGAACCAGTTGAAATCATGGATAGGGAAGTTAAACAACTAAAGCATAGCAAGATTCCGGTTGTCAGAGTTCGGTGGAACTCTCGGCGTGGTCCTGAATTCACTTAGGAACGAGAGGATGAAATGATGCGCAAGTATCCTAACCTGTTCAAGGATGTTGCCAGAACATCTTAATTTTCGGGACGAAAATTCCTCTAACAGGGGATGATGTGACAACCCGGAAAAAAATTTTGTTAAATATATATATATATATATATATATTTGATATTATAATAATAATAATGATATTATTCTCACAATTATTAATAATAATATTAATAATAATATTAATAATAATAATAATAATAATAATGTTAATGTTGTTATTAATAAAAATAATTTATAAAAGTTTATTTAACTTTTAAATATTTAAAAACTTAAAATAAGAAGTTAAGGGGGTATTTGTGATAATTTTGAAACTTATTTTAAAAGGTTTTCACATAAAATAATAGAAGTTTGAAAGTTGAGGAGCTGGTTGTGTAACTTCTTTAAAAAAAACCCCAAACCCCCGCCCGTCGCCCCCATCTTCTCCGGCCGATCTCCGGCCAACACTCCGGTGACTCCAACACCAAAAAAATACGTGGTTTCCACTCAATCAAATGCTCCCAACAGCATCGCGTGGAGGGCTCGAACCTGAGGCCCACGATTAATTGAAAAATCCGAGTGCTATCCTCACCAAACCCACTCGACCGAAAGTTCGGCCGACCACTCACAAATTCAACCACTAAAACTCAACTATAATTAAATTAATTCAACCTGAACAAGTACATAAGTGGTATCACCCTATTACAAATCGCAAATCCTTCTGAGAACACCCACACACACAAATCGATCGAACCCTCTGTCGCGGACCTGCAACTCACTGTTTCTTATCTGAACGAGCTCGAATCTGGTAATTAAACACATCTATGAACTCGTTTCATCATGGGGATTAAAAGCCCCATGAATTCGATAGGTAACAGCAAAGATTTGGGCTTCAATTGGATCAAAATCGAACTAGGGTTCTTGGGAGATTTGGGGGAATTTGGTTAACTGTGTTAAAAGTTAAAAAGAACCAAGAATAACTGCGGCTTAGGCCTTTGGTTCACTGGTTCTTGGGTCACATGTAATCCTAGAGGTCAAGGTTCGAACCCTTGCCCCACACTTATTTTTTTAATGCTTTTTAAGCTTTTTAAAAATATACAAAAATAACTAAAAATAATAAAAATAACTTTTAAAAACTTCCCGTATTTTAAAAGTATCTAAGTAATTTTCTATAAAATTTATTTATTAAAAACACCTTAAAAATATTTATAATATTATTTATAAATGTTATAAATAGCCATTTTTATAAAAATAGACTTTAAATAATAATTTAAATTATTAATTTATTATTTAACACTATATTATCTTTAATTATGGATAAACCATGATAATTGTGGAAATTATAAAGATTTTATAATTTCATAAATCATTTACAAGTGTTATTTGTTATTTCTTATAAAATATACTAATTAAATGTATAGATTAATAATAAATTAAAACTTGTAAACATTATTTATTTGATAAGATAAATACAAATTAGATTTTATAAATTTAATTATAAAATCTTATTAAATTAAATACAAATTTACATATTTAAATAACGTCTAAAATTTATTTAGAACATAATGATATGTTAAAATCATTATTAAATTAATCAAATGAAATACAAATCTTTAGTTATTAAAGAATTAACAAAAATAATTAAACGATTTAATTATATGTTTATAACAAATCCTAGAAAACCAAACCTTAGATCAATTGAACACCAGGTTCAAGATCTAACTTATTTAGGTTATGGATTTGTATCTATTTGCTTATGTGAATTATTATTCCTTAGCAGGAATTTACTAGCTTGTCAATACTACACAAGGACTGAGGTGAGTTCATATTTAACTATTCCCTTTTTTAATCATTTAAATATTTTAGGGAGGATACATGTTGTAATTAAAATTATAAATTATTTTGTGTATTATGTTAAATAATAATTGAATCACATTTATGATTACATATGGTTACTATGAAAATCCTTCTCTGTAAACTGGACTATAAACAAGCAGGGATCTTTTGGATAGTACTATCGGGGAGTGACTTACCCCCACAAAGGTTTGGACATGTGGTCCTTACCAAGATGCACAAAGATCTTATTGTCATTTGGGATGACTGTTCTGGGTTGAGAAGGCAGATTTGATGTGCACTATGTAAAGTTTGTAATTATAGTTCCACTTACAACCCATATGAGGATAAATGTAAAGAGAAGATTCGCGCCCTCTGATTTGAATTATTATAACTAACATAATATGCTATACATATATATATATATATATATATATATATATATATATATATATATATATATATATATATATATACATATATATATATAAGGAAAAGGGAAAATAAACTATGATACATGGGCAAATCTTATGTGAAGGATTTGTTGGCTTGTACGTAGTAAGTATGTGGGATAGCGAGTTCACCTTATAAAAAGGGTTCCGACAGGCTATTCATATACAAATAAACTATGATACATGGGCAAATCCTATGTGAAGGATTTGTTGGCTTGTACTTAGTAAGTATGTGGAATAGCGGGTTCACCTAATAAAAGGGTTCCGACAGGCTATTCATATACAAAGTGATACCAGTGAGTAGTTTATACTCACACTTTTACAATAAACACTTCTTTGAATGATAATAGATGATTTATCAAATATGTTTTACTCACCTATGAACTCATCAACCCTGTGTTGACACTTTATTTTACATGTATTCTCAGGTATCTACTAGGTGCTTATGGACTTACACGTAGGATCATATAAGAGCTCAAGATACACATTGCTTATTATTTGAGATATGATTAGACGTATTGTTAAGAAACAATCTATCTTTTATTTCAGCAACGCATAATATTTATTACTCTGAAAATGAATGGAATGGTTATCTAAAATTTATCATATAGATAACTGCATCTCATGTGTGACTAATGTGTTCGATCCTGTTTGCTCACCCATCCGTGATAAATTCCAGACCCGGAATTTGAGGGTGTGACATGTTTAATTTTATGATTTGATTATTTTAGAAAAAAATATCAATTATGAAATTTTATATGCTTATCAAAAAATAAGGAATATTTTAGAAAAAAAGTAAATAATTATAGGCGATTCTAATTTTACCCTTCCAGACCTCTTCATGCCTTATAATTTTATACTTAAACCTTAGTTATTGATTACCTAGATGAACAGCTCATGTTACTTCCTACACTTTATATGAAAAAATAACTTTATAGATTAAATTCTCTCTATAAATATATATTTCTCTTCCTATATAAAAAGAACAAACTTACATTGTTTAATTTTTTTTATCAGTGGTTCGTGTTTATTATGGTTTTTTTTCTTACATACAAATGAGTACATTTATGTAAACAAAAAAATTCATGAAACTTATATTTTCATTTTTAGCTATTAACTCCATCCAAGCCATTGATGTAATGTATAAAAAACAAGATTTTGGATCAAGTGTATAGATAATGGTAAATGGCAATTTTGAACGTTTGAATAAAAGTTCAAATCCAGTTCATTGTAAGGGTGACAAGTGTCACCACCAACTTTTTTAATCCAATCTCATTTTTTCTTTATAATAATTTATTTTTTATACATTCAAAATTGGAGTGTGCAAACAGATCCGAATCTAATACCAAAGTTGAATTATCCAAAACTTAAACATCCATACATTCAAATTGGGGTGTGCAAACAATCCAAATCTAAAACCAAAGTTGAATTACCTAAAATTTAAACATCCAATTTTAGATATTTGAAAAATTTTAGATGTTGAAAATATCTTAATTATCCAAAATATGTTTCTAAAAACTATTAAATAATACGTATTAATTAAAAATTTCAGATTTATTTTAAAAACGTTCGGATATTTGAGAGAACTTTTAAAGCAAATTACTGAATTTTAAACAAATTACTAAATACTACATTTACTTTTTATGATATTTTAGGTATTCAAAAGTGTATCCCATTATTAATTTTTTTATTAAGTTCGGATAGAGTGTTTGTATCTTTAATTCTAGTATACTCTTTATATATATATATATATATATATATATATATATATATATATATATATATATATATATATATACACACTACCTTAATATACATTTGAGAGGGGCAGGAATGTAATTTCACCAAAATCTCTTAATTTTAAGAGATGTACAAGTTGTGTTGCATATGGTACAAGCAGGAGACACACAAACAAATATCTGCAATCGAAAGAGGACACAAACAAATCTCTGCAATTGAAAGACACACAAAAGCAACTGGGTTTTGGTTTTATCAAAAAGAAGACACTGCTTCAATTGCTCTGCAATCAGGCAAAAGAAGAAGTCCTCAGATTATCTTTTCTTCTCCAGATCTGTACATGGCATGAAATACGTTTATTCTTGGGCATTGGTGCGATTCAAATGGGCGGGCAATTTCAAATGGCCGGACATTTTCAAATGGGTGGGCAATTGTGTTCCATAAAGGCACACATCTTTGTATTTCTGATTCCACAAATGTTTTGAGTTGTAAGAGATTAGCACAACAGGTATTGCATTTCATTTTCGATGATTTCATTTTCTTTTTGAGTTGCAATCGTGTTCTTCTGTTGTTGTAATGCTTATGTCTCAAGAGTTTAGAATCAACCATTTACGTTCTTAAATTGGGTTTGTAGGTTTACAAATCACGAACTTGAAGCAGATTAGTATTGGTTACCAATCATCAAGCACTATGAAGGCGAACAAACTGTAATCATCAAGGATGACGATCTCTTCAAATCCGCCAAAAACGGCGACGTTTCATTTTTTGAATCCCTCTCTCAACCGCAGTTGCTCCGTTCTCTCACTCTTCGTAACGAAGATGGCCGATCTCTACTTCAGGTTGTCGTTTCTTCAGGCCGCATAGAAGTTAATCGTTCTACTTTTTTACTTAGTGGTTTGCTAACAATATTGAAGTTATATGAATATGTAGGAAATTGAACGAATTAATTAGGAGTTTTTAGGAAATTGAACGAATTAACCTCTTTACTGTAGAAATGAAAGTTGAAGTTGAATTCTAAGGTGTTTAATTTGCAGTAGAACTCTTTACCAACTCGTGTTTGTATTTTTTTTAGGTTTGAACTTAAACTAATTCGGTTTTAGGAAGAATATGGTATGTTACTTGAATACTGTATGTGGATGTAGGCATTTTATGAATTTCGTCATGTGCGTATATTGAGTAATAAAATTGTAATGAGAGGATTGATTAAATGTATTCTAGGGTTTTTTCTGTTATTTTTATGAACCAGTGCAACTTTGATTTAGGGTGCAGAATGTTGTAAAGGCTTTTTTATAATAATTATAGAGCACTGATTACATTGAATCAGGTGGTGAAGATACTTTCACCTTTTGATCAATCAGTTAGTGGGATCAACAGTGCTGATGAAGATGGTTGGGCACCATTACATTCTGCTGCAAGCAGTGGAAATGTTGAGATTGTCAAGATTTTGCTAGACCGAGGTTGGAATGTTGTTTTATACCGACTCGCTTAATAAGACTTTTGGCTCCATTTCTAACTCAGTGGTAGATGTTCTTAACAGTGGTAAAAGTAAGCTTGTTACATTGGTTAATTCAAAGTGTTTGCTTTGTTGAGTGAGATCTGTTTGAATTCCAAAAAATAGTTTCTTTTAATTGCAAACTGGATGATGAATATGAGGAACCCACATATGTTGAAGCATTATCATAACTTGAAGCCATCGCTATTGTCTGACCTAGCGCTGAGGTTGTTTTTATACATAAAATTTTGTTTCTATATTGATCAAAGTTTGATGTTATGCCAATGAGTAATTATTTGTATGTTTGGAACTATTTTGTTTGTTTTTATATGTGTGCGTATATATGTTTATTCAACTCTCATTATTTTCTTAATTTTTACTTGTGTAACAGTGGGAAGATGACTACTGGATGATGAATATGAGGAGTTAGCAGTGCTGTTAGTTGTATAAGGTGTGATTGGGAAATGAGTTGATCAGATGAATCTGGCTCACTCAGGATTCAAGGTTCTGGTTAGCAGAGTGTTAGATTCTTTAGATTAGTTTATTGGTTAGTTGCTGTTTGCTTATCAAGTTTTATTTTTATGCATCTAAGTGCATATGTAAAGAGCTTTATAACTATATCAAACAGATTGGGTTTTTGGTTTAGCTGTTGTTTGCTTAAAAACTTTAGATTAGTTTTGGTTAGTTGTTTGCATAGCAACAACAGATTGCATAATCATATGCATCTTTTAATATTATTTTGCTTTTATTTCAATATAAAGAGCTTTAAAACTATATCAAACACTTCAATGGAGTTATAAACTTGTGAATGGATTTAAATCGTATGCTTCACATTCTTTATTTTGATAATTTTATATGGGTTTTTCAATTTATAAAAACCTATAATCATATAGAGTTGGTTGGGGATGCTACCTGGAACACAGGCTTATGTTAGCGCTGATGCATTTGGTCGAGTAATCATATTTATGAGTTTTTTTCTAAATTGAATGTAAAAACTAAATGGTCATTGCAGCAAGAAGAATCGGCGTTGGGTTATAATAACATTCTTGTTTTCATGAAATTTTGTGGGCAAATATAAATATAGATTATAAACATGTTGTTAATGTAGGCTTTTCACAAGTCTTATTTATTAAAGTTATGAGTTGTTCTTTGTTTTTACAGGTCTTAAGCATAAATATGTTAGATTATCCCAATATAGTGAATTTTATTGAGATGATTACTGATCCTAACACATATCACTTTTATAAACTTTACATGCGTATGGACCATCATAACCTGGGTGCGTTCTCTGTAGCTATTGGTATGAGTATCACTTTTTCTTTCATCCCAGCTTCATTTGGTGTTGCTACTGTGAAGGCATGCATTATGACTTAATTACTGGCACCAAAATCCAGGATACTGGTAATTTTTTAAGGATTTCATTTTTGGGTTTTGACATGGTTCATACACGGGTACTTTAAACATGGAAAGAAAGTTACAGTTCATTCATTCACTTTCTTAGTTCAAGAAGAAGAATGCTTTTGTTTTCTAGGAAGAAATAAATGTGGAAATACCACTACTTTGTCCATGCTATCAGGTAGAGGACAACAATGACTTGATTTGGTCCTTAGTTTTCCTATATCTTATTTCTTTAGAAAGAAATTAATACATGTGACTAATAGTCAACCTATTTGTTTTATGAGACCACTAGCTTCAGTAAGCCCGTGTATTACACGGGTTGAATAAAAAGAAATAAATAGAATAAAAAATTATTAATTATAAATTAATATTTTAAAATAAGATATGATTGAAATCTTTTTGATAATAAATAAAATAAATTTTTATTTTAAAACAAACGTTTTAAAAATATGATACTTAAAAACTTTCTTCTATAACTCTCAATTTTAACTAATTTTTGTTTATAAAAGTTTTACTTTTTAAAAACACCATTTATAAAATATTTTATATTTTTAAAAAGTTTAATGTTCTAAAAAGTTTTTTAAATTATGAAGAAAAAAATATGAAAGCTATCTACTGCTAATACAACATATATATCGATATGTTTTATCAAATCAATCTACAATACATGTAACTCTACATATGATACAGGTAAACATGTAATACTCGCAAGTCGCAACTTTTAGTTTAAAAAATATGAAGTTATGTGACCTAAGAAAATAACATAAATGATCTTATTTTAAAACAAATATCGCATTTTGAAATATGTCGATGTCGTCGCCGCCGCATCGCGCGGGTTCCTTACTAGTATATATATATATAGGATCAGGATCATTACAGAACCATTTTTATTTTCAGAACCAAAAGAACCATTGACTTACATAAATGTAAATTATAAACCATTGGTTTACATAGATGTAAGTTAAACCTGGTGATATTTAGTTGTTTTTATAGTTTATTATTCATGTCTGATATACACATATGTAAAACAGGTCAACTATTACCAGACTTAATATACATTTATGTAAATCAATGGTTCTGTAGTTCTGAAAATAAAAAGTGGTTCTGTAATGATCCTAACCCTATATATATATATACATACATATATATATATATATATATATATATATATATATATTCCACAAACTCCTAATTAGGTGAGGTCGAAGTAACGGCGCCGCTAGCTAATTAGTAGTATTTGGTTTTAAACCAAAAACAAGCAACGGCGCCAAAATTTTACGTGAGGTCGAAGTCTCAATCAAATTTAAAACCAAATACTACTAATTAGCTAGCGGTAAGTGGGTTATCGAACACAAGGAGTTTGTGGAATATGTGTTAACTCAATCAAATTGCAATTACCTAAATTTAACTAAAATGACAATAAAGTAAAATTCAATGGTCTGTTGATTTGTTAAATTGGCTTAAAGTAAGAAAACAAAGTAAATTGGTTTGTAAAAATCAGTAATGAGATATATGTTTCCCTTTGGTATCCAGATTTTAACAAATGATGATATTGGTGTTAATTGGGAAGAACCACATAGACATGATTCATGAGTGTGTGCTTATGTGTGATAAAAGAGGACTAAGTACTTGTATTAGCAAGGTTATCTCTCGATAATCAGTATCACTATTGAATTACCCAACCCTTCCACTAAATCAAGATTTGCCTATGGCATCAAGAATGTATGGTTAAAGTTAAGCAATCCATGAATGACCCATTACACACAATACACAGTCATCATGACAAAACAATCACAAGATCAATTTTATCATCCCATAAATATAGAACACCAACATGATCAAAGTTGCAAATCCTTCAAACCAAATGGAAACACACAAGAAGACTAGCCACTCATAGTTTTATACATAAAAACAAGATTCAAGATAAAGTTCATAACAATCAAAATGAAATAGCAAGGATTAAAGTACCAAAAAATCTTGTTCTTCAACACATCTAAGATGATCACCAAAAGCTTAGCCAAACAAGACTTGAAACATCATCCCCCCGAAAGTTCTTGTTCAAAAGAAATTCACACCCAAATCAATTGTTTTTCAATGTTTTAAAACAAAGCAAGCCAGCCAAAAGTTCCATACTTTCTGCCAAAAATCGTCACATCTCCATATTCTCCTCAAAAGCACCTCCACTTGTGATTTTAATATGTGAGTCCACTTGTGCCAGAAAGTCACCTCTACCGTAACTTATGGTAGCCACCGTAAGTTACGGTGGAGGCAAAATTTGTACGGTGGAAAACTTCTGCTATACGGTGGGATTATGGTGTTTGGGGCCACCGTAATTACGGTGGCTACCATAAATTACGGTAGACCCTACCTTTCTTGTTTTATTCCTTCTTCCCATCCTTCCTTGCTCCATCCCGTCGTGGTCCGTCCATAGCTGCGTTCTCTTCATATTAAGCTCCATAATGTGCCTGAAACAAAAGCAACTGTAGTTATCTAATTCAAGATAATTACACGACCAAATATGAGAATATCACGCGTTTTATCATCATAAAAGGGTTGTTCCTTGAACCATCCGTCAGGTATTCGAAAGTGTATCCCATTTTTTATTTTTTTTATTAAGTTCAGATAGAGTGTTTGTATCTTTAATTCTAGTATACTCTTTATATATATATATATATATATATATATATATATATATATATATATATAACATTTGTAACTACATCAGTGTAACAATAACTAACATACGTGTAACAAACGATTACTTTAAAGTAATATATAGTCATGCTATATATTTTTATATTTGTATGGTTCGTTATTACATTGGTGTAACAAACATTTATATTAATTTAAGAAAAATAAATCTCATACGTGCAAACTATCATTAATATATTCACACAAATCCTTAGAAAAAAAAAGCATAATTTGATATATATATATATATATATATATATATATATATATATATCGCAACAAGATATTTCCATACAATTACAGAACAGTTTATGAACTTGAAAGGATTAACTTAACTATTAATTGTTCTTGAAGTAAAAAGTGCAAAATAGCAATAAGACAAATCAAGAATCATGAACACATATTTATAGATCAAAAAAACATTAAGAAACCATAACATAGAGAAATATACACATACGGAGAAAGCTTGAGAGTAACATGTAACGACAGGCAATCTAAGGAATATACAATATCTTATTACTTGTATGTTATATGAAGAATTACATGTTAGTAAATGTTTATAGTTACGTGCAATTTTTCATAATCATGTGTAATTTTACAAATGTAATGTAATATTACACATATATAATATGATATTACATTTATGTTATATAACATTACAATTGTGTAATATTACATTACATCTGTGTAATGTTATGTTACATACGTGTAGTATTACATACATCAGATATCGCCTTACATGACATGAAAATTTACATTTTGTTCTCACATATCAAAATTGTAAATATAACATGTGTATATTATAAATATAACAAGTGTATATAATGATAATATAAAAGAATGATATTGTAGATAAGTGTAGTACTATATACATGTGATGTTGCCTGTGAGAATTACACTTAATTCTCACATATCAAAATTGTAAATATCACAGGTGTATACAATCTAATATAAAGAGTAATATTAGATAAGTAGTGGCATACACATTCCTAGAACATGTTATTACAATAAAATAAGAGCACATGTACGATTATATAATTATTAGAACAATCTAACAACCAATATGTGAAATACAAATTTAAACAATTTATGAAGTTGAAAGAAGCAAATCAACTATTACTTACAATACCAAGATCTTTGTATTTAACTATAGGATGACTTTGAACTTAAAACCATTTAGCTAATTTTGAACTTTGAACACCTCCCATCTAATTAATCTCATCCATTAGCTATCATTAAACTTAAAAATTAACTCTAACGGTAGTAAAATTGAGATGTAACCTGGGTATGTTAAACTAATGTAGGAGTAATATATTGAAGTGACAATATTATATTAACGTAAAAAGGTATCACGTCAATGTAAGAAAAAATGGGTGATTATACACAAGGAAAGACTCGATGATAATACAACAATTGATAAATTTAGTTAACCCTAACATAGAAATCTTACAAATTACCATTACAATATGAGCACCATCAAAGTTCTGTCTGTGATTATAAATCACATATAAAAGATAAAATAAGGGTGATGTTATTCTACAAAGTGTATTTTTGCTACAAAGTATGAGAAGACTCAATGAGGCTAAAAAAGTCAAAAAATTAATATCTCACAATCTAAATCAAATTTTAAAATAGTATTTTGGAGCCTCTGTTTCTCTCGTTGTCCTCTTTCAGAAAAAAAAAATAAAAAATAAAAAAAATTTCATTATGTCTTTATATGACACAATGACGTCATTGTGTCTTTTATATTGACACAATGACGTCATTGTGTCTTTCATAATGACACAATGAAGTCATTGTGTCTTTCATAAATGACACATGCAATAAAAAAACGTTAATTTTTTTATTTTTTTAAATTTTTTGTTTATTTTTTTTCTTAGTGAGGACGACTAGGGGAACAAAAGATTCGAATTACTTTTTTGAAATTCGATTTAGATTGTGAGATATAATTTTTTATGTCTTTTTTAACTCTTCTCACACTTTGTAGCAAAAATACACTTTGTATTTTAATTTTTTTAATATAATAATTTCCTTTTAAAAATAGTACTTTTTTCTAACAACTATCACTTTTGATAATTGGAAAGTTACCAAAAGCTGCTCATATAAAGGCACTGCCACTAATATCGGCATTTGCTAACAAATTATATAAAATCACACAAATCTAAAAGCAAAACAAGAATGCTAACAACAAAGGTTCATGTACATTTTTATGTGTCTTGCTTTGTTATATTGGAAAACCAGAAATTCAGATATCAGAAATTTTCAAACAATTGATTTCACTGTTTCAGATATTAGAAATTTTAGATACAAATTCGGACTATGAAAAGAATATCTGAAACAATTAAAAAACAAAAATTATATAGATATAATATTTTTAAGTTATACAAGCAATAAGAAAACACACACATACACACACACATATATATATGTATATATATATAATATTTCAGACTTCAATTCGGGTTTTCTTGTATTAAATAATAAAAACTAAAAATTATAAAAATATAAAATTCTGGATAGTTCAAATATTTGAATTATCCGATTTTCTTAAAATATATCCGAATGCGAAAACTTAGGATCTGAATTTTCGGGTAATTCGGTTTCGGAATTTCGGATTTTTCATTCGCATATTCGGATTCGCATTTTTTTGCACATCCACATTCGCAAATGCTTCTGCAAATTCAACGCCTGTGGGTAAAATCAGACGAGTAGAAAGGCAAACCGATAGCGGATGATTTGGGGAGGACATCGTCAACTCCTGTGACGAAACAAATGATTTGGTAGGATATTAAAGAGTCAAATAGGTTGAAGTGGTAACTAGGGCTTTCTTTTTGATTTCCTAAGTTATAAATGTGTGGAGAAAAACAAAAGTCACCATAAAAGATGGGTTTTGTATCTTGGCTCGTGAGCAGAAAGAGAGTAGAAAGATTAGAGAGCGAGTGTAAAACTTCTTTTGTAATTGTTTTTATTTTTATAATAATTGCTTTTTTTTATTTATTTGAATAAAAGATGTCATCTGTTCATTTGGTGCCACGACTTTTAAATGAAAGTGCTACAGTAAAAATTAAAAATAAAACTTCAAAACTAATGAACTTAAACTGTTATTATGGGCAAATGACTAAGGGGTTGTTTGATTACGCTGACTGAGTAAAATCTGACTAAGTAAAATCTGACTGAGTAAAATCTGACTGAGTAAGAAGTTGACCCAGTTAGAAGTTCTGACTGGATAAGCATCTGACTAAAACTTGACTGTTTGATTCAGTATCTGACTACAACCAAATCTATTTAGTATTTAAGTAACAAAACCCAACGGAGACACACCACCGGTCAGAACCACCATACCACCACCACAACCACCACTATCACTTTACACATTCCGACCACCACCGCAATCCATCGTACACAAAGGCGGTGCCGAAGGCGGGCTGCGGGTCGCGGGGGTGGCGGGCTGCGGGTCGCGAGGGGGTGGCGGGCTGCGGGTCGCGAGGGGGTGGCGGGCTGCGGGTCGCGAGGGGGTGGCGGGCTGCGGGTCATGAGGGGGCAATGGAGACCCGGTCAGTAACTTTTAACAAACAACCCCTAAGACTGAAATTATAATTAGAGTTTATTACACAATTGGTCCATGTGGTTTGCTCATATTACAATATTGATCTTAACTTTTGAGAAATTACAGGTTTGGTACCAACTGGATTGGTCCCCAACACTAACTTTTGTTAAGTTTGTCAGTGAAGTAAATGTGAAAAGATAAATATACCATTTAATATAATAATATATATTTAAAAACCCAACCCATTACCCACCCCATCCCCTTCCCCTTTGATTAGACCAGGCACACCGCCGATCGCCACCACCACATCTGGCGACTTTGCCACACCACTACTCCACCATCCTCACAGCCGCATCAACACACCACCATAAACTTGCAACCTACTGACAACCGATCCACCATCTCCATCGCCAGCATCCATCATATACCACCACCATCGACGACTGCGACCACCACCACCATCTCCCTACCCTGCTAGCCACCGCCACACCAGATCATCATCGACGGCGGTTGAAGCCCGCATATCCATCGGAATCCACCCCACCCCATCGGCCACCCTCATCATCTTCTCTACTCAACCTTCCCCTCCACTCATTTGACCAAATCCGATTTGAAATGATGGTGATGGTGGCGGCGTCGGAGCAGATCCGATTTGAATGGAAGGGGTGATGGATGTCGCACGCAGTGGCGGTGACTGTGGTGACGGTGGCTGTGGTAATGGTGGTTGTGATGTAGGTGGTTGGGATGTTGCTCATCTCCGGCAGAGGAAGAGGTTGGTCGCCGGTGGTGATGTGCCAGCGATGGTGGAGCGTCCGTGTAGTGCCTGGTCTAATCGAAGGGGAAGGGGATGGGGGTGGGTTGGGTTTTTAAATATACTAGGCATGATTCCCCGACGCGCGTTGCGCGTCTTTGAGGCAGAGAAAACGACCCAAGGCTCAGATAAACGTATGTTGTTTTTACTATCATGGCCTGTTTTCAAAAGAAAGCTGAATTGTTCCAAAGAACAGACATAAATAAATGTGATTATTGATCTCCGTCTAACGTTTGGTTTCCCAAAAAAAAAATTAGCTCAGATCTGGGTTTTCGGTTACCATGGCTGCATCACGGGTTGCAAGTGCAGTAAATCACACTTGCCATCACCGAGCATGCCACGCCAATCAACCACTCACCCACAGTCATCATAGCAATGATTGTAGCAAATGGATTCGAAAATCATAATGGAGACAGTGACATTTGGAGCCAACGAATAGCAACAGTTATTAACGTATCATAACCACGATCATCAACAAACCAGAAGCACACCAAAGTAAGACCCCAACAATTTCAAACAATCAGCCAAAAGTTATAGAGGTCTACGGATCTCAGATGATGGTTGACCATCATCATCGATTCATGAACACCGAAAAATCAACCAAAGGTTACAGAGGTCTACGGGTCTCAGATGATAGTTGACCATCATCATCGACTCATGAACACCGGAAAATGGTGTTATTGTTAAATGATGTGGATGGGAAAAGGTTCAGCCTACCTGCCGCCACTGCTCCGGTGACCTTAACAATAGAGAACCACCGGCATAAGCCGGGTCATGAAAAGAGGAACACCAAGCGACTATCGATCGATTTGATCAAACAAACCTCAAGCAGGCCATCACCGGTACACCGGTATGACGGAGCATAGGTTTCCCCTTCCTCAAACAAACCCTAACAAACACCGCGCACACCTCGGCACAAACCCTAACCACCACCGCGCACCCACTGCGGCTACGGTATAACCATTACCGATAGTAGCGATAGTAGCCAAACGGAGGTCGGTTGGGACACCGACAATCCCTGCGACAGACCAAGACGACAGTGGCGGCAACGGCTCCCATCTCCCTCAACAACAACCCAAAACCCCTCTCGCATAGGCCGTAGAAGGAGTGGTCGGATGATCGGCGTTCACCGCAGCAAATAAAGCGGCATGCAGAAACACCGGTGCCGTCACCGCTTCCACCGGTAACAACAACCGACTCACATCGGCCTACACCAACACAAACGTCGGCCAAGAACAACACAATAACCCTTATAACCATCTCAATTTGGGTGAGGGGGTAAATTGAAAAAACCCCTAAACCTTGGTAGCCAAAGCATGAATAAACCAATAACAACTGCTCATGGCACTACATCTTTCATAATATCGATTCATGAACACCGAAAAATCAACCAAAGGTTACAGAGGTCTACGGGTCTCAGATGATCTTTGACCATCATCATCGACTCATGAACACCGGAAAATAGTGTTATTGTTAAATGATGTGGATGGGAAAAGGTTCAACCTACCTGCCGCCACTGCTCCGGTGACCTTAACAATAGAGAACCACCGGCATAAGCCGGGTCATGAAAAGAGGAACACCAAGCGACTATCGATCGATCTGATTAAACAAACCTCAACCACCACTATGCAGACACTGTGGCGGCAGGGGCCATCACCGGTACACCGGTATGACGGAGCGTAGGTTTCCCCTTCCTCAAACAAACCCTAACAACCACCGCGCACACCTCAGCACAAACCCTAACCACCACCGCGCACCCACTGCGGCTACGGTATAACCATTACCGACAGCAGCCAAACGGCGATCGGTTGGGACACCGACAATCCCTGCGACAGCCCAAGACGACAGTGGCGGCAACGGCTCCCCTCTCCCTCAACAACAACCCAAAACCCCTCTCGCATAAACCGTAGAAGGAGTGGTCGGATGATCGGCGTTCGCCGCCGCAAATAAAGCGGCATGCAGAAACACCGGTGGCGTCACCGCCTCAACCGGTAACAACAACCGACGCACATCGGCCTACACCAACACAAACGTCAGCCAAGAACAACACAAATACCCCTTAAGCATCTCAATTTGGGTGAGGGGGTGAATTGAAAAACCCCTAAACCTTGGTGGCCAAAGCATGAATAAACCAATAACAACTGCTCATGGCACTACATCTTTCATAATAGGGTAATTATATTATTATTATATTAAAAAGTATATTTGTCTTTTTCACATTCATTTTTTCACATTCACTCCACTTAACTTTAGTAAACAGTTGAAACTAAACCTGTAATTTCTCAAAAGTTAAGATCAATATTGTAACATGGACAAATCATATGGACCAATCGTGTAGTTAACTCTTATAATTAACTCAAAATTTAATTATTAAGCCTTTAAAATATTAATTAATAATCATCAAAAGGTACAACTTTACGATAATTTCAAGTGTTTGTTTTTACGGTTCTGTTTCAACCATATTGAAAAAAATCTATATCCACTATAGTTTGTAGATATAAATTAGAAGATATAATAATACTCTACTGTATTATTCTTAGACTAGACTAGACTAGAAAGAGTTCTATTTGATAGAGTTCATGATTCATATATGACATATAACCATATTTATATCAATTTATTATAGCTAACTGCAAATGGCATTCCCCATTTACCCAATATATTGTTAAAATGACATTAGACCAAAAAGAACCCTTGTTGTAGTTCATATATACATAAACAGCAGAATATAGATAAAGTCATAAAACAATGAATAAGACAGACTCCATTGAGGTGACTAAAAAGGTCAAAGGAGAACCTAGAAGTTGAATCCAAAACTATTGAATCCAATGATCATATCATTCATTCCCAAGTAACCGAAATCATGGAATTGGCCAGTCCCGACTGGTCAAACGTCGACTCGCTCTCGTAGCCCAAAGCCTTTACAGCACCTGGGATTGCATGAGTCAACCGAAACCGCTTTCCATCACTACCCTCTAAATTGGCATAGCAGAATGACCACAACAACTGAAGAACACAAACAATAAGTGGGAATCATCTACAAAATTCAATAAAAAGGGTCAAAGGTCATAATCAAAGTCAACAATCAACGAGTGTTACTTGTATGGGATCAGAGAGTAAAAAGTTCCTTTGAAGTCTGCGTCCATCGGGCAGACGAACTCCAACCCTGCAAAGCAAGCTCCTATCACCCTTGGGTTCTTCTGGCAATGGTGGATAATCATGTTTTCCAGTTTTTCGGATTTCTTTTTCCGTGTTAATAGCATCTGAACCTTTTAAGGGTTCTCTAATGCTATCTTTCGTTGTTGTTTCCATACATGATGCCTTTGCAAACCGCGTGTTTTCTTCTTCTCCACTTCTTCCATCTGCAACAGCATAATCAAAACTCAGTGATGGTGGCAAAATGGGTGGGTAACAGGTCAACCAGGGTTGTGTAGATACTAAATAGTTATAAAAATATAATTAAAAAAAAATACAACAACAACATTTAGGACCATTTTTAGAATTAAAATCAGAAGCTTTCAAGTCAGTTTGAGGATCCGCAAATGTGTGCATGGAAGTCGGAAGCAAAAAAGTTTTATTAGCACAAATGATCGCATGGTTCATGCACACTCATTCCTTTATATATTACAAAATTCGTACAGCAATAAGAAACCATATGGAACAGGCTAAAAACCTGGCGTAGCTTGGATATTGGGAGGTGGAGCCTCAGCATTTTCTCGTGGACGTTTGCGGGACAAGGTGAAATGATGATTCTTAGGGCTACCATCCATAAATTGCAGCAAATCCTATCAAAAATATATATTATATTCCAATTTAAAGATCGGGTTTTTGATATCGATCTGATAATATTTCCAACAATTCAATAACACTAACAAAGTACCTCCAACAAGCTTTCTGGTTGAATCATACCACGCCATGAGCGCATTCTTTGACCCGTGACAGGGTCAATGACAAGAGTTACAGGAACAGAGTCCAATTTGTAGTATGTTTTTATCTTGCTGCCCTCTTCTGTATCATCGCATACCTAAATGCACCATCAAAATTGAAAAGGAAAAAAAAAGGAATCTACATGTTAAAAACATGATAAACGATTCAAAGAAAGCAAGAATACTGGATTTAAAACTAATCTGATATGAAAGTGACCAATAAAGCCGAACTCATGTTCTTCCAAGCAATAAACTGGAGATCAGTGATGAACCCAGGATTCAAATTCATGTCTGCCCCAACTTAATTGAGGGAGCAAAATGAACGCACTGGGTATTAGGTATTTTGAGTGGGTCGGGTCGCGTCATTACTGATAAAGTTAGGCACAAGTATATTGTTAATATCGAAACATGAAAACGTGGATCCTAACAGTAGGCATAATTACAAGTTATACCAAAACTTTGGCAAACCAAATACATTCATCTTTTAGTAAGCATAAAAGTAATCCATTCGATAAAAGAAACTTCAATAATCATTGAAGTAAATCACATTTAGCAGAAAGCAAAACAAGAAAGAAGAAATCAAGAAGAAAATAAGAAACAAACTGAAAGTAAATCAGATTGAACATAAGAAAGAACTGAAACAAAATGTTGAGAATTCAGGGACATTAGTCACGCGGAATTTTCTCCATCTTTCCATCTCTGGTTTTCTAGAAAACCAGAGGCATTTTACCTCAAGATAAGTTTGAAAATTTAAAAAATGTTTTATAAAACAGTAAAATACAACATTTTTCGTCAACAAGCCAAATTCAATTAAAATATTCAGTATTCACCTCAAGAATCCCTAATAACAAAACCCTGTTTCTCTAAACTTTTTCCTTAAAATATTATATAATATATAACTAACTAAAACTGACCTGCCAAAATATGAAATTGGAGGTGATCGTTTGAGCAACAGCTTCATTGGCCCAGGTATCTCGGTTAAGCTGCATAAACAGTATAGAAAAATGACACATGAATACAAGTTTACAACGTTCAAACACACAATAAAACTATTTTACATAGTATGTCCGTGCGTGTATTTCGGGGGCAGTTAGCTGAGATGTACCATGTGTGAGCTAAATTCCCTGGTAGATTGCAAATTCACAAGGAGCCATTGATCTTGGGTTTTAGCAGCTTCTTTTGCCTGGAAATTTAACAAGTAACATATCAAGGAAACATGAATATATAAAATTAAATAGGAGGCTGTCTTTTACATCTCCAGATCGTAAACTTATAGGCTACAATTGTAATCACAGGGCGTACCCGGTGCATGAAGCTCCCGCTTTGCGCAGGGTCCGGGGAGGGGCCGGATCGCGAAGCGATCAGATTGGGGGTGCATTTTCAAAAACTGTAGTTTAACATTTATATACCATTTTCATGCCAGATTAAATAAAAATTTATCAAGTGCTTAGCTGCTTAATAGACACCCAAATATTTTTTTTCATTTATTTAGACGATTAATAGACACCCAAGTACGAACCAGGTCATATATCCATAACGAAATTCTTAGTGAAAATGTTAATCATGATACAAATTTGTTAGAATAATATATTTTTTCACGCATACTCCGCGAAATGTATTCAAACGAATATTTTGAAATGTTTAGCTGCATAATTAATTCAGATGCCTAAGTATGGTATATTAGGCTAAATAAATAAAACATGTTATGCATAGCTTAAGAAAAAAAAATTCTTTAGTCACACTTATATATGTACACTCATGTCAAGTACGTCATTTCAACCAAATTAATTGAATGAAGTTATTAACGAACATCAAAAGGCAGTTCAAGATTAGTGAACAATAGAAAGAAATTTGACAAAGGAATATTGACATGGATGATTTATATTAACTTGACTAAAATGGAGGAATTATGTAACTTGTATGATTATAATAAACGATATATATGCGATGGAGAGATCTTATTGGTAGACTATGTAGCTGAAAAAAATAATGTAAGAGTACAGTAACATAATTATCTAGTTTGCCTAGCATAATACTCATGACTTATGGTTATTCAAAACACATTAAAACAAACATTTTTTAATGCATTGATTAAAAGGCATTTTATTTATTTTGAGGCAGAAGCGGTATAAAAAAAGTGAAGTCACCAAGATAGATTCAAATTTACCTTCTCAAATGGGCCATGAAACATCAAAGCGAAAGGAGGGCGATATAGCGTAGCAAGATTATCTCGAGAAGTATCAGCCGTTGATGTAGCACCTTGATTTGTTTCCCATAATCCAGGGTGTTTTAATTCCTCATCAAAGTTCCGAAAGGGATCCACTGTGTGTGCTTCACGTGGATTGTACCCCCGTCTTAATCCTCTTTAATCACAAAAAAAATAATAATAAAATAAAATAAAATATGCACACCATTCGTTTTAGTGTAGAAGCTTCTACATATGAAAAGCTTAGCATACCCGTAGAGTGTTGGAGCATCATAAAGAACATCCCTTTTCACTGGTAAAGGTGCACGAACCTCACTGCTATCGTTTTCAGGTCCTGCTTGATTCTCTGAGCCTCTGATGAAACAATTCAAAATCAATACAGTCATATGAAAGCTAGTGACCATATAAAAAATAAACTTATAAACCATTTAACTTCCACCCACCCCACGATTTGGTCAGGTATATCAGTTTCTAACGGTGGAACATAAGGAGATGATGCAGCTGCTGCTGCTCCATCATTTCCTACATAAAAAAGTTGAATGGCTTCCTCAAGCTTCCAGCTTGTTGCCTGAATGCAAAGTGAATGAATTGAAAATAATGAGAACTTTATTTCACAAGATATGAAGAATATAATTTCAAGAAATGGTTCGACAATGGCACAATCCACGGCATTAACTACCTATGTTCTTTGAACAAGGTCATGTGTAAAAAAGGGATTTCCTTTTCAGTGTGTAGCCTCTCTACCTCCTAGGGTAGAGGATGTTAGGAATCTTGCACACACATACACATGAACACAAAACATAACGAAAACGGAACACAAGGGATTGTTAGTGGTTCAGTCGGTGTGATCTATGTTCCCTTTGCTGCAACTAGTATTTTATTATTCACATGCTTAAGGAACTACAAGTGCCTAATCATCTACTTATAACAAAGAAATTAGGGTTAATATCTTTGCAAACAACAAACATAACTGCCTATGTAACTTAGGCAGGTTGCTTAATTACTCCACTAGGGCCGGCTGCCCTCTTTCACTAAGTCAAATCCTCCACAACCCAACAAAGGAAATATCAGCCCTTATCTCACCCTCCTTAGACCCTACTATTGAGTTGAATTTTACTGAGTATGTTTGTTCTTTCTCTGAACAAGGTAAGTTCTAGTTTCTTTTTAATGACCATAAGAACCTGTTAGCAAAAAACTCACAGGACCCACATACCCTTCAGCTCGGCAAGTGGCCTTCAAGAGAGTTAAAAGACAGAAAACCAATTAAAGCCGGATTCAAACCTAAGACCTTCACTAAGACTCGAGCACTTACCACTACGCCACCCTTTAAGGTCGGTAAGTTTTGATATCATAGACTCAAATGTCAGTATTTTTCTAATAGATATGGAACAAACAATTGCATTTGTGGGGGGAGAGGGGGATAATGCACAATGCAAAGCCCTCATCTTACATAAGCATACACCTTCAGCCCTAATACCATAACAATTGATGAAAAACACACCAATGAAGACGCTAGATTGAGTAAAAATACCCACAAAACAAATAGCATAGTCATGTACGGCGTACCCTAATCAATCGATCGATCAATAAACAACAGGAACTAAACATATAACAAAATGGGACCTGTAAAAACTGTCTTGCAGTATCAGCGGTCTGACCAACGGCAATTTCAAGAAACGAAGAGACCATACTCTGCTGATCGGTCGCAGATACAACCCCACCACCACCATCCATCTTCGATTGTTGTTCTTCTTTCAGCAATGAATCAACGAGCCCAAATCAGCGGTTGTACCGAAACCCTGATACGAGATTCGATTAGAATTGAAGTACGATGATGGGATTTTGTTTTGAAGAAGTGGAGAATTGGGGATTGCTGATAATCGAAACAGAGGTTATTCGATCCCAAGATTTACCCTGGATTTGGATGTATTTGGTAGATTTACGGCCCTAAACGAACCAAACTTACACGAACATGGTATTATTCATTTCGTTTATTAAAAATTAAATTTCTTCATGAATAGTTAGTGAACACTTTCGAACTGAATTCTCTTATTTGTGTTCGTTTATTAATAAAATGATTTTTTAATAAACTGTGCACGAATACTTATTGAACGTAAACGAAAACAAATAATTTTTCATGAACATGACAAACACAAAAAAGTTCATGAACACAAACGAGTACAACTGAGCATATATTTATTTTAGAATAAAATTTATATTTTTATAACAAACATTACACAAAATCCATCAAAAAATAAATACGTACTTAATATAAATATTAAAAAAATATTGATATAATTGTTACAATAAAAATTAACACAAAAATTAATAACGTAAATGAACACATTAACGAGCATAAACGAACACATAAACGAACGTTCACGAACGAATATTAATGAACATAAACGAACAAATATCGAACGTTCACGAACATAAATGAACGAACGCGGCTTGTGTTCGTGTTCGCTCGTTTAACTAAACAAACAAAATTTTTGTTTGTGTTTGTTTGTTTACTAAACGAACGAACATAAACGAACTTTCCGTCGAACGGTTCACGAACTGTTCGCTGAACGTTCGGTTCGTTTGCAGCACTAGGTAGATTTATAGAAAGAATAGAAGGAACCCAATCTTGAGTATTTTTACAATGGTAAGCCAACCAGTTTTTATTTTTTATGGTAATTTTACAATAATTTTTCGAAAGATAAATTTTGTCTTAATTAAGTTTGTTATTTGTATTTTAGTCGGGATCACACCCCTAACGTTCTCAGGAGGACATCCAAAACTAAAAAGCTTTTTGGCTTAACACATAGCATTTTTACTCCATGAGACTTAAACCGACTACTTCCTCTAAAGAAAACAATTAGGATACCATTGTGCCTGATGACTAATGATTGTAAGCTAGTCAACCAAGTACACAGGAGCGTAAGACTCTTGTATGTGTGAGAATTGAAAAATGTGAAGTCATTTTGGGATTAATGTATGCATCGTACGCCTAGAATTAGATTAGATGAATTTTAGGAAGAAATTTATTTACTTTTTATTTTAGATAAAGAATTTTAAATCAAATATAAAGAATTTTTTAAGATTGAAAGAAGATTAAACTATCAAGCATACATAGATATAATATATAGAGTTAGTTGCATGGATGGCTTATATGGTATGTGTTGTTTGCATCTATGGTCGTGACTTTTGAAAATCACATTTACACTCTCTATTATTCATTAACCGGTAATATTATCCTTTAACTCAAATGGACGTTTAAGTTTTTTTTTTTTTTTGTTAAATCTATAGCATCCCACAAATTATTACTCTTGTTTAAACCTCAATGTTGGTGCAATTTCAAGGTTGAAAAGGGGGTGAGGTCAAACCCTACAATTATGTTAGTAAATGATGGGTCCGATAAAAGAAAACACTGTCAGTTGTTATGCGGACACCCTATGAATTTCTTTTACTGTTCGTGAAGGCCCTTACGGGTCGTATTGGTTTGCAAAATATCAAATGAGTCAATTTATAAAATGTTACGGCCTATATTGGTTGTTATGGCCTGTATTGGTCGTTACGGCCCTTAATAACTTTAACTTACGAGGTCTTAACAATGCTTATGACCGTAAGTAAAATTTCCTATTTTTTTTAATTTATTGCTTTAAATTTTCATTTTTTAATATGTTTTTTATTATTTTAAAATTAATTAGGTTATAATACTTAGTTTAATTTTTTTTAACTTTTATATATACCTTTAAAAAGTAAATCTGAATTATTTATTTTTATTTTTTTGCTTATAAAATACTTATTTACAAATTTTAAAATTTAATTTATATAACATATTATCTATATCTATATATAATACTAAAAGAGTAACTTGGGGGGACACTTGTCATATTTTTAGGCCCTCTAAGTTTGTTTTTCCCGCCCCTCTCTCCTCTTAAATAGTTATCTAAATTAAAGATTAAATAATTTTAATTTTTTTAAGATTAAAAATATTTCTTAATAAATTATGAAAAAATGTCTTTTTATTAATGTTATTTCTAGAAAACAAGTTTTTATAAAATAAGAGTTTTTCTAAAATATCAAACATTTTTTAAAATATGAAATATCTTATGATGCTAAGGGTTTGGAATGAGGTTTATCATGATTAAGTGGTTAAATTTGATGCATTTAGTATGGTCAAGTGTAAGAGATTGTGTTGAACAAGTTAGCTACGAGGATTTGATGTTTTGTAGGTTAAACGCAATCAATTGAGGAGTTTTGAAGAATGCACATGGATGATAATCAAAGATCATGATAGATGAGATGATAGAGAATTTAATTACGAGAACGTGGCCGCAAACGGGAACGAAAACGGAGTCCAAACGAAAAAGATATGAAGAAAACAAGAATTGGAAAAATCAGTCCACAGTAACTTACGGTGGAAAAATGACTTACGGTGGCCACGCGTGCTGAACTCGTTTAAAAGCCGAAAAAATTAGGTTTTTGGGATATCTTTCATTCCACACCTCCATAGTCGCCCCCTTTCGTCCCCAAGGCTTCCCGAGGACTCCCGGAGGCGATTTCAAGGCGTTTCAAGTGTTTCTAATCATTCGGTTTGATTCTTTAACGTTAGATACGATGTTTAATTTTGATTTTGATTTGGTGTTCTTCATTACCATGTCTAGCTAATCTCCTAGTAATCTTCTTTGGGTAGTAAGGTTTATTACTATGATTTGTTCTTGATGATTTGTGGTTGAGTTAATGTTTGAACACGGTAGTTTAAGCCGAGTACATTATTTGTTGGTTGAAAACTCTAAAATATGTGTGTTGCTTTCAATTCACTTGTTCCACTTTGATTGTTTTAGATTTCTTTTCATCTGGAAACGTTGATGTTGGATGGGATTGAGTATCACAAACATAGGATATGATTCGAGTAGTTCTTTAACAACAGTCTTATTCAATCTATTGTTTTTATCCAAATTGACCCGTTAAGCTTATATGACTTTTATAAACACTCAAAGCAAATCTAAGTAGTAAACCTGAATCCGGAGAAGATTGCCTTTTTACATTATTGTTTGCAACTCAATTAATCATAAAGTTTGTTACTTTTCTCGATTAGTCATTTTTACTAAGTTTTTGTAATCAAGCTACAAACTTTTAGATTTAAACTACAAAACTTTCCACATATTTCCTGTGGATCGACCCGACTTACCCTAGCTATCTTAGGTGAGTTTGGAATCTTATAAATTGTTTTTGATTAGGCTTGACAAACCGACATCAAAATGGCGCCGTTGCCGGGGAATTAGTGCGCAAAGTGTCAAGTTTAAGTCTTTACCTGTTTAGCTTGTTTTATTTACTTTCTCTTCTTTGTTACGCTAGGTGTGCTTGTGTGTGCAGGTGACAGCTCCGTGCATGCATACCCGGTACGCAAGGAACAAGTCCCCGTTAATTTTTGATCCTGAAGTTGAAAAGACCGCTCGAAGAAATCGAGCACAATCCCGTGCAAAAACTCAATCATCAAGAGCAGTCAAAGAGTGCAAGATGGAACACAACCCACCACCACCACCACTTAACCAAAATCCACCCAATGACCAACCGCCAAATCCACCAATTGATCAACCTCCACCAAACCAACCAAATGACCCATTACCCTACCCAAATTTGCAGCCACAAAACCCAATTGCCCACAACCTACCACCTCAAAGACAAAATCCTTATCCTCAACCAAGACAAAACCCCTATCAACATGGACTCCCAAGACAGAATATGAGACATCAAAGGGGGGTTAATAGGATCGAGGCCGAAGAGGATAGATTTGACAGATTGAGCATCCATACTTGGGATGATGACATAGATGGACGAAGTGATGGGAATGAAGATGAGTATGTTGAGGAGGATGTGCAATACTATGAACCTAATAACAACCAAGGCCGATACAGACAGAATGAACAACCAAGGCAATATAGGCAAAATCAGGGCCAAATTCAAGGTAGAAGACAAAGATTTCCTCTGGCAAATCGAAACCCCGGGCTTCAACCCCGCCAAGCTATTGTACAAGGGGTTGATAGCCATTTTCGCCCTACCATTGCTGGAGCTTCATCACCCATAGTCAGGCCACAATTTAGAGGGAAGTCATTTGAGATTAGGTCTAATAGTCTGGCCATTCTTCCTGAGTTTCATGGACTGTCCAAGGAAGAACCTTATTTGCATCTGAACGAGTTTAGTGCCATTTGTGAGACTATTGGGGCACAAGGTTTTACACCCGAAGAAGTGATGTTAGTGCTATTTCAGTTCACATTGAAAGGAAATGCGAAGAAGTGGTTTCATTCCCTACCTGCTGCCAGCATTTACACCTGGGAGCAAATGCAGCAGGCATTCCTAGAGGAATACTATACACCACAGAAGACAAGTGAAGCTAGAACTGCCATTCGTACATTCAGTCAGAAACAAGATGAGCCATTCCATGAAGCTTGGACCAGATTCAAGGAGTTGTTGAGAACTTGTCCACATCACGACATTCCTCAATGGGAGTTGATTTCTTTATTTTATGACGGGTTATCTGCTGAAGATGTAAGAGATGTGAATTCAACGAGTGCAGGAACCTTCATGACTAATACTGAGGATGATGATTGGGAGTTATTGGAACGGATGAGTATACATTCAAAAAGACAAGCTCAGTCTCGGAGGAAATCACGGACCGTGGTTGATGATTCGGATAGAAGAACTTCCAGGTTAGGTCAGTCAGTAGGTAAGGTTACAGTGAAGGCTACAAGTTCCTTTATTATATGCCAGGGATGTGGTGAAGCTGGACACATTGCTAGAGATTGTCCAGAGTTTGATGAGGGGTTGGAAGAGGTAAATTATATACAGGGGGATAGGCGACCATACAGCAACACTAATAACAATACTTATCATCCCGGTTTGAAGAATCACCCTAATTTGATGTATGGTAACCCAGACAACCAGTTGAATCCAAATTTTCAAGGTCCTTCACATCAGCAATATCAGAACAGGTCAATGGGTCAGGGTAATCAATACACTCAAGGAAGTTACAACAGGGGTGGTCAAAGGAATTATCAGCATAACCAGGATCAAAGTGGATCAGGAGGAAATTCAGAGCCAACAAACAGGGAATTGTTGGAGTTCATGAAGGAGATGAAGAAATCCAATGAGGTTAGAGACAAGAGTGTTGAAGCTTTATCAAAACAAGTAAGGCAGTTGGCTGAGGAAGTTGCAATTTTGAAGAAAGCTCCAGGGAAGCTACCAAGTGATACGATAATGAATCCACAACATCAAGGGACAGCCACAAAGAAGATGAAAAATGTCAACATTAATTCGGTTAGTATCCTCCCCAATTCTAAAATTTTCACTGACGACTTTACTTTTTTATCAAAACAAGTTGCAGGTAAGAAAAATGAAGTCGATGGAGTAGAAGAGAGTGACCCAGGAGAACCCATCATTCCAATCAAAGTAGGAAAGTTTAAGATAAAAAGGGCGCTCTTGGATTATGGGGCAGGTGTTAGTATCTTGCTTGGTGCGCTATATGATCAATATGAGTTCGGCCCTTTACAGGAGATTGACACTACCGTGTTGTTAGCTGACTTGACCTGCAAACGTCCTAGGGGGATGGTAAAAGATGTGATCATCAAGTTAGGAGATTTCTACTACTCGGTGGACTTTATGGTGCTTGACTATGCACCAGTGTATTCAAACGAGCAACAAAAGGTTATTTTAGGGCGACCATTTTTGGCAACTGCCAATGCTCAAATCAACTGTCAGGATGGAACAATTGATATGACATGTGAAACTCATAAATAGGTGGACTTGACAGAGTTTGTAGATTCAAAAGAAAATAAACAGCCAGTGATGGAGATGGAATTAAAGCATGAGAAGCCAAAATGGAAGAAAAAAGTTAGTGATCCACCTGATCCTAAAAATGCTCAAGTTAAGACAACGATGTTCGGTCCATGTTTGGATGACGTTAGGAAACCGCTAGATCAACAAAAGCAAACAATTATAGAACTCTCAGAAGGCAAGCACCACTTTCAACCACCATGAGTGGTGACAGGTATGGTCTGGCTGAAGACCTAAAACTTAGCGCTACTTGGGAGGCAACCTGAGATGTTTGTAATTTTTAGTTATTTTTATGATATTTTTTGTTTGCAACTTTGTGGGCGTGTTCACTAGAAACCCTCACGAGACTTCACTCATCCACTCGGGTCTATCGAGAGGTTTAAAAGGCTTGTTGCATATGCTAAATGCAACCGTGATTCCTACGAAAGTGAGTGTTATTAATTTTTTTTAGTTTTTGTTTTAGCGTTTTAGCTTCAAGCCGATGCAAACATGCAAGTGTGGGGAAGCACATGGAATTTTAATAGCATATTTGATGAGGTGGTTAACAAGTTTACCCATAATCTTCATGTAACAAGATTGAAGCACTATCAGATCATCTGTCATCAGGTCCATGTGTACTTTCTTTGACTTTATTTGCTATTTTTGTTTTGCACTGGGGGGAGTGTTTGGGGTTGGTAAAGATAACAAGAAATCATGTTGAATTTGAAACAACCATGCATTGGGGACAATGTATCCCAAGTATGGGGATGGGGGATTCATAGGTAGACACGTATTTTGGAGAAATGGAAATTTGGACAAAATTTGAAAATTTGAAAATCTTTAACATTGTTCTCTAAAAATACTAATCATTGATTAAGGTTCTTGGTCATGGTTAATTCCTCAAAGGTTTCAACCCGGTCGGTTAATGGCAGTTGGAAAGGGAATGCCTAGCTAGAGGTGGCAAACCTTGGGTGTAGTAAACTTGCACATGTTATGTCGGCAGCCCGATCCCACCGTTTTCATATGTGAGAAGCTTATTTTTTGGTCGTATTAAATCTATTTGCTTGTTTGAGTATGCAATGATACAATCTAATGGTAGAACTTGTCGCGGGCATATTGAAGCTTGAAACCGAGATTCCCATTAAAATGATTGAGGCATTAGGATTAACCCTAGGATATCCCCATAGGACCCACCTATTTAACATTTAACCGTAGTAGCCAATTTTGAGCCGTCTCCCATTCATTTGTTTCCCTAAACTTTTTAACCCACTAGCCTTTTGTAGAGCTTATTCACTTATCTTCCCATGTGATGGAACTTGAGTTAATTAATGGTAGTAGTATTAAGTTTGATTTGATATAATAGTTCAAAGAGGTAGTTAGGGATAGTCTAGCTTAGTAAATCCCTTTGTGTTTTGTTAAGTTATAAAAAGAGAAAAAAAATGGAGAACAAAAAAAAAATTGTGCCTTGGAATAAAGTATAGTTAAAAGGTTTGAAGTCGTTGAATAAAGTAGTTAACTCAAGTTTTTCATCATTTTAGTCACTTATACCCTAAATTATCCTTACCCGAACCTAAGCCTAACATTACAACCTTTGAAAAGCCCTCATGATTGGTGTGCAATCTCGTGTTAGTGAGTGGAGATTTGATTGTTTTACAAGCCTATGCTCACTAGTGTTCATCATTGCTTGGGGAGTGCTTCATAAACACCGACACATCTTTGGTCGGGCCAGAAATTACACCGAGTGGAGAGTTTTATTGTGAGGGGTATGATATGTGCAAGGGAACCACCTAGAGTTTGAGAATCTTAGTTAGGCAGTCCAGCGGGTTAGAGGTTTGTGGTTGTTAACGGGTCATAGTTGCTAATTTGGGAATTAGGTATACCCTTGAACCTTAATCGAGTTTGGTATGTGTGTGTCTATGTGCTCACCTAATTTTTATTTGACTTGAATTCCTGATTCTTAAAAGCAACCTCGCTTGAGGGCAAGCGAGAAACAAGTGTGGGGATGTGATGCTAGGGGTTTGGAATGAGGTTTATCATGATTAAGTGGTTAAATTTGATGCATTTAGTATGGTCAAGTGTAAGAGATTATGTTGAACAAGTTAGCTACGAGGATTTGATGTTTTGTAGGTTAAACGCAATCAATTGAGGAGTTTTGAAGAATGCACATGGATGATAATCAAAGATCATGATAGATGAGATGATAGAGAATTTAATTACGAGAACGTGGCCGCAAACGGGAACGAAAACGGAGTCCAAACGAAAAAGATATGAAGAAAACAAGAATTGGGAAAATCAGTCCACAGTAACTTACGGTGGAAAAATGACTTACGGTGGCCACGCGTGCTGAACTCGTTTAAAAAGCCGAAAAAATTAGGTTTTTGGGATATCTTTCATTCCACACCTCCATAGTCTCCCCCTTTCGTCCCCAAGGCTTCCCGAGGACTCCCGGAGGCGATTTCAAGGCGTTTCAAGTGTTTCTAATCATTCGGTTTGATTCTTTAACGTTAGATACGATGTTTAATTTTGATTTTGATTTGGTGTTCTTCATTACCATGTCTAGCTAATCTCCTAGTAATCTTCTTTGGGTAGTAAGGTTTATTACTATGATTTGTTCTTGATGATTTGTGGTTGAGTTAATGTTTGAACACGGTAGTTTAAGCCGAGTACATTATTTGTTGGTTGAAAACTCTAAAATATGTGTGTTGCTTTCAATTCACTTGTTCCACTTTGATTGTTTTAGATTTTTTTTCATCTGGAAACGTTGATGTTGGATGGGATTGAGTATCACAAACATAGGATATGATTCGAGTAGTTCTTTAACAACAGTCTTATTCAATCTATTGTTTTTATCCAAATTGACCCGTTAAGCTTATATGACTTTTATAAACACTCAAAGCAAATCTAAGTAGTAAACCTGAATCCGGAGAAGATTGCCTTTTTACATTATTGTTTGCAACTCAATTAATCATAAAGTTTGTTACTTTTCTCGATTAGTCATTTTTACTAAGTTTTTGTAATCAAGCTACAAACTTTTAGATTT
The DNA here is from genome assembly GCA_024085815.1 of Flaveria linearis. Lineage (NCBI taxonomy): Eukaryota > Viridiplantae > Streptophyta > Magnoliopsida > Asterales > Asteraceae > Flaveria > Flaveria linearis. The sequence goes on from CM044009.1 coordinate 7,042,529, forward strand.
AAACTACAAAACTTTCCACATATTCCCTGTGGATCGACCCGACTTACCCTAGCTATCTTAGGTGAGTTTGGAATCTTATAAATTGTTTTTGATTAGGCTTGACAAACCGACATCATCTTACAATTGATGTTTTTATAAAGTAAACTTTTTTATGAACTAAAAATAATTAAAATTAGGAGTTATAATAAAAAACTTTTAAAAATTATATTTTTAACACGGTTTGTTTGGAAAAAATGGTTAAATTTTTTTGGAAATAAAAATAAATTATTACTTATAATTATTACTCATATGTAATTTTAATCATATTTTATTTTAAAATATCATTTTATACTTCATAAACTTTCATCATATTTAATATTTTTATTTTTAACTCGTGTAATACACGGGTTTACTAAAGTTAGTATTATATAAATAACAATCAATAATTAATCAATTTTATTTTTTCAACCATTGTAATACATTTATTTTTATTTATATTTTTATATTATTTTAATAATTAACTATTCACCTCCCGTGTAATACACGGGTAACTAAAGCTAGTAAATACATATATTGGTTATTGGGATATTCTCTTCTTCATTATCTCTCTGTATACACACACATATAGAGAAAGTGAGAGGAAGAATAATGTTTTAATTACACAAATGAGTAATGTTCTTTTTTATAATTCACTTACAAACATTTCATATAATATAAAGATTACACTCATAAATTTATAGAGAACGGAATGTCAATGCTCCAACTAAGGGGCTGTTTGTTTGGGTCTGACCGAGCCTGGTCAGACGCGAGCATCTGACTCGGTCAGACCTATGATGTTTGGATGCTTGCCTCTTACCGGAGATCACGTCTGACCGGAGCTCCTACCCGGTCAGACCTCAACCATAGTCTGACCACGGGTCAGACGTGAAGGTGGTGCTTGCGGTGGTGGTCGGCCTACCAAGAGTGTGACACCTCACAAAATCAAGCAAAGAAAATGGTGGATTACTGTCACATTAGTGTGACAGCTTAGATGATACAGATGGATTTAATGAACAAATTCTTAGAAACATTCAAGATATTCCCAAATCAGAAATGAAACCTAAAGATTCTTCTTATTGAAGATCATGTGGTGAATGTGATGGCATGTAGCATCTGTCACCAGTAGACTGTAATCAACATCAAGCTCGAAAACTCATCATGTGTATTGACTAGCCTCACATAGGTTCATAATCTATGCATCGTGTTAATCGAATTATCTTCATATACATGTTCTATGTGTGTTAATTATCCTCATGTATTTATTATTTTTATGTATACATGTCGTGTTAGTGAATCTCTCGTATACTCGTTTACAACAAAAATAATAATAATAATAAATAATAATAATAATAGTAATAATAATAACGATAATAATAATAATAATAATGAAAACGATGATAATAATAAAAATAATCATAACAATAATAATAAAAGTAGTAATAATAATAATAAGTTCAGGGGCTGTTTTGATATTTTTGAAACTTAAAAATGGATTTTATAACATAAAATAACAAAAATAAAACTCGAGGGACCATTTGTGTAATTTCTGAAGTTTCAAACCCAACCCCCCGCCCCTTTCGTTTTTCCGGCGACCGGTCCGGCCAAACGCCGGCGACCACCAAAACCGCGTGGAAACATGATTTTAATAGCCCAAATTACACCCAATCGCTTCGTGATCCAGATTCGAACCTGAAGCACTGCTAAAACGCGTCTAATCGGTCAAACAACGGTAATAATCTTTTCCACTTTATCAATCGACCGTTAAACGGCTAAATTCCCCACTAAAACACCACTTTAACTAAATTGAATCAATCAATTCCAACTTTAACAATCTGTAAATCGAAGGCAACCTTTCATTTCATCAGAATACACAAAATTAAACGAATTCGATCACCACCTCTGTTCGAACCTGCAACTCGATTAAACATCACCCTTCGTGTCTTACACTCTATAATCAACATAGGGCTTTTGATTATAAGCCTAATTCGAAGCTTCCTGTGCAAGCAATTCGATTTCCATCATTGTTTGATCAACATCCGACTTTGGGTTATACCGCGGCCTGTTCATATCCGTTCTATCATCCATTCGAACTAAATCAGGTAAATTAAACCTACTTACATACTCGTTTACACATGGGGAATCAAAGCCCCATGTTTATTTCATTAATCAGAATTGAATTCGAGTCCAATTTGATCGAATTCATTCTAGGGTTTATGTGGATTTTGGGGAAATAGAGGAAAACGGTTTAAAAGTTGTTGGAAACGGATTCTGTCGCGGCCTTGTGCCTTGGTTCACCGGCTAAACACATGTTTCCCCATCCGACAGGTCCCGGGTTCGACCCCGGGCCACTGCATTATTTTTTTTTAAAACCTTTTTAGCTTCTAAAAATTATGGAAAATTTTCTAAAAATTATAAAAATAAATTTTATAAACTCCCATTATTTTAAATCTCACATAATTATTTTTTTTTATATATAAATTTATTTTATTCAAAAACCCTAAATAATATTTATAAAATAATTTATAAATGTCATAAATTATTAATTTTTATAAAAAGGGACATTAAAGCCTGAAATAATCATAGAAAACCATAGAAATTGTATAATATATACTTTCACAAATCATTTGTAAAAATAATTATAGGTTATACTATTATACTTTAATTAACAAATTATTATTGAATTTATACGATTACAAGGAATATACATACATAATATATCTAAATGATAAATTTCTTTTGAATAAATCAAAATACAAGTAAATATACTTACTGGTCAAAACCCCACAACTCGACTTAGATCCTAGGTATATAATCAAATCCAAAAACATATATCCAACCGTGTGTCAAACCCGAATCCAACAAAATATATCTATTCGCATTGAGTATAATTTTAAAATCTTAGTTACAATAAATAATAGGTATTGAACGTGATTGATCGTGCATTGCTTGATTCTGTGAAGTCTTTGTGCATTACATCAATACAAGGTGAGTTTCGTGGCCCCTTTTTATGTTTATACAAGTTTTCAATGTTTTCAATCAATGGGGGAAAAGTATGCTCACCCGTTTTTAATGCTGTACATCGTATATTCTATTTTCCTACTTGGAATCAATGTGATACTGCTTTGCATGTATACATGGTGTTATTCTATGATTCTTACAACCATTAATTCCCGGGTTTGGGAACCAACGGTTAGGTATTGGTAGTACTACTGGGTTGACACCCCCACCCTCGACAGATCGGTTTTACTTGTGAGTTACCGACTACAGCTGCCAGCAATCAGGCCATGGGTGAATATATTCCGTCAGATTTATATGCATAACGTCATTAGGTTTGGTTGTCTTTAAACACATGTTATGTGGTTTGTGCTTACAGTATGATTCCATATCAAATTCTATACAGTATCAAATATTTTAAATTTAAACCTGCGGAACTCACCAACATTATGTGTTGACATTTTTGAGCATATCTTTTCAGGTGAACATAATCAAAGAGGATAGCTAGTGCAGATGCCTTAGCAGAGACCTCAGGATTTCAATAGATTTGCATATGTAATATTTGTCGTTTGTTTCCATATTTGAACATTGTGTATTTGGATTTAGAATCAATAAGACTATGATAGTCGTGGAACTGACTAACCACGACACAAGTCACCATTGTGTCGAGGGACGTCATGACACGAGAAGTTTGCATGTATTATATCTCTGTATTTATACCAAGTGTTATGACGATTCCGTCCGTCGCATCCTCGTGTTTCCGCTCTAAGCGAGGGTGTGACAGATTGGTATCAGAGCCTTGGTTATAGAGATTTAGGTGGAGAATTCGACCTAGACTATAACCTAAGAACCTTCATATAGAATGCATGCTAGGGATTGTGTGCATTTGATTTTACCTAATGTCTATAAACTTGATATACAGGTATATTCCTATATACCTAATAATATACAAGTATGTTCCTACATACTTGATTTTATATATATACACGTTTTATCCGAGTATCCCAAAGGAAGACATTACTACTCTTAGACTATCTTCTTAGGATACCTTTATGCTAGAACTTTACGCTTGTATGCGCACAACATCATAGTAACAGGGAACTTCGGTGATCACACGTAGTGTTGATCTCGGATATTGAATCCGACCCTATCATAGTTATGAGTGAAATTCTGAAAGTATGACAGATATGCGGTTATCATTAAACATAATGTGCTTATATGCTTAATTGCAATTACATGCTATTATTGGAATACTGGCTCATGGACAGGAGGACATCATATTATTTGTGCTTGTTGAATCTAAATAATACTATGATGTTAACTTGGGGTAAGTGAAGCTAAGGGTGATCATGCAAGGTAGATTACCATTACGGGTGCACACGTAATTGTAATTCGCCATGCATGAAAAGTCTGGTTAATCTTACCACGAGGTAACGATCATGAGTATCACACATGTCTATTCTATACCCTAGGGTGCTAGGGTCATAATTCTAGTAAGTCCTTGTTGGAGGCAATCAAACATTATAAGTCCTTGTGGAAGGCAATCAAACATTATTAACATTTACTCAAGTCCTGTCCTACTTAGAGCCATCATGGTATTTCCAATCACGATATTGACCTTATGAAACATTTATTCTTGAGTAGGTGCTAAGGAAAATTAAGATGTTATGTAACTAGTTTAAGCATTATTCAAGGTATATCGTGGATGTGGTGGGAACGCTGCGGGGAACCCTATATATAAGCATCACCGGTATACTGAGAATGTGCTTAACCTGGGCTACATAATGATCTTAATGGACCGAAGCATAGGTTATTATGAATTAATGCATTAAATCATACGGTGACTAAAATTTCCATCTTTCTGTAGTTAGAAGATGGCACCTAAAAGAGTCACACGCAAAACCAACCAAGAAGCTGAAGCCCCACAAAACAGGAGAAGAGGTAGACCCTCAAGAGCTGGTGGTGCTCCAGCCGACAATAATCAGGAGACCGGCAATCCTGATATAGCTGCCATGATTGCTCAGCAGCTAGCTGCATTGGTACCAACCATCGTAACCCAAGTAAGCGATGCCCTGCTGAACCATCCTCTCCACGGGGATCACAACACCAATGGTCAACATGACCAAGGTGTGGTGGGTGATACTGGCAATGGCAGAACAAATGGGAATGAAACTGGCGACAACCAAACCAAACGGGGATGCACATATAAAGAATTTGTGGCTTGCAAACCCCACGAATTCTATGGGAAAGGTGGGGCGATAGCCCTGACTAGATGGCTTGAGAAAATGGAGGCCGTGATCGACATCAGTGAATGCCTCAATAGCCAGCGGATCAAGTATGTTACGTGCTCACTGCAGGGCAGAGCACTAACCTGGTGAAACACACAGGTTCAAGCTAGGGGAAGGGAATCTGCGATACAAATGACCTGGGATGAATTCAAATCCTTGATTACCGAGGAATATTGCCCCCTCAACGAGATGCAGAAGCTTGAACATGAGTTCTGGAATCATGCTATGGTGGGGGCAGGGCATGCAGCTTATACTGACCGATTCCACGAGTTAGCTAGATTAGTTCCACACTTAGTCACCCCGGAGTCCAAGAGGATAGAAAGATACATTTGGGGACTCGCGCCTCAAATCCGGGCGATGGTAACTGCAGCTGCTCCTCCCACAATCCAGAACGCTATTCTGAAAGCGGGCGCTCTCACTAACGAGATGGTAAGAACAGGAGTACTGGGTAAGGGAGCGGAGAAGAGGAAAGAGACTGGGGAAACAAGTCGGTCTGGTCCTGGAAAGTTTGATAAGAGGGCCAAAACGACCAGAAACTTTGTGGCCGTAACTCAAGGGACGAAGGATTACACGGGACCGCACCCCAACTGCAATAAGTGTAATTGGCACCATCCCCCAGCAAAGCAGTGTCGGGAATGCATGAACTGTAGACGCTTGGGTCATTGGGCGAAAGATTGCAGAACTGCGCCAAACCTGGTCATGCCCATCAATGCGGTTAACCCCGCCGGGAACGCCAGGGCATGCTATGAATGCGGAGGTCTTGATCACTTCCGAAACAAGTTTCCCCGATTGAACAGAGCACCCGGTCAACAAGGCAATAACCAGCAACAACTGCTGGCTATAGCTGGTAATCCAGCCCAGGGAAACCAAGGAAATGCTGCAAGAGGACGTGCCTTCGTCATTGGAGCTAATGATGCCCGTCAAGATCCCAATGTCGTCACGGGTACGTATCTTCTCAACGACCACTTCGCATCTATATTGTTTGATACGGGAGCAGATAACAGCTTCATATCTTCTGATTTTGCACACATGCTTGGCTTGAAACCGAGTAGGCTAAAAACTAGCTTTACAGTAGAAATGGCCAACGGTAGATTTGTACCAGCAGATGAGATCATTAGACAGTGCTCCATAATATTAGAAGACCATGCCTTCGACATAGATTTGATACCTTTCGAGTTAGGGAGCTTCGACGTAATTGTGGGAATGGATTGGTTGGCGAAGCACGGAGCAGAGATCATTTGTCGGGAGAAAGTAGTACGAATCCCCATGCCTAATGGGGAGGTACTCAAGATTCAAGGAGAACGACCAGGAAGAACTCTGAAGCTTATTTCCTGCATGAAGATGCGACGATGTCTACGGAAGCAATGCTATGCACTCCTGGCTCATGTTATAGAAAAGAAGAAAGAAGGCATCAAGTTGGCAGATATTCCTGTGGTGCGAGATTTTCCGGAAGTATTTCCTGATGATTTGTCGGGATTACCTCCTCTACGACAGGTAGAATTTCGTATCGAGTTGGTTCCTGGAGCTACGCCGGTAGCAAAAGCACCATATCGATTAGCACCATCCGAAATGCAGGAACTCTCCAACCAACTACAAGAGCTGTTGGAGAAGGGATTCATTCGGCCGAGTCATTCACCATGGGGAGCACCGGTTCTATTTGTCAAGAAGAAAGACGGGTCATTTCGTATGTGTATCGATTATCGCGAGTTGAACAAGTTGACTGTGAAAAATCGATACCCTCTGCCCAGAATTGATGATTTGTTTGATCAACTACAAGGAGCTTCGTATTTCTCTAATATTGATCTTCGTTCTGGATATCATCAACTGAGGGTTTTTGAGGATGATATACCGAAAACAGCATTCAGGACTCGTTACAGGCACTATGAGTTCTTAGTCATGCCGTTCGGGCTGACTAATGCACCAGCTGTGTTCATGGATTTAATGAATCGAGTGTGCAAACCATACTTAGATAAGTTTGTAATCGTGTTCATAGACGATATACTTATCTATTCTCGTTCAAAGGAAGACCACGAGAAACACCTTCGAGCAATTTTGGAATTGTTACGGGAAGAGAAGCTTTTCACCAAATTCTCGAAGTGTGAATACTGGCTTCAAGAAGTGAAGTTCTTGGGTCATGTGGTTAACAAGGATGGAATCCATGTAGACCCCAGCAAGATTGAAGCGGTAAAGAATTGGGATACACCCAAAACACCATCAGAAATCCGACAATTCTTAGGATTGGCCGGATATTATCGACGGTTTATTGCGAACTTTTCAAAAATCGCTCAACCGTTGACCATGCTAACTCAGAAGATAAGAAGTTTGATTGGGGACATGCACAAGAACAAGCTTTTCAAACGTTAAAGGAAAAGCTGTGCAATGCTCCAATACTGTCTCTTCCGGACGGAACAGACGACTTTGTGGTGTATTGCGATGCTTCGCATCAAGGATTAGGGTGTGTGTTGATGCAGAGAGGTAAGGTGATTGCATACGCCTCACGACAACTAAAAGTGCATGAGAAGAACTACACAACCCATGATTTGGAGTTGGGCGCTGTAGTTTTTGCACTTAAGATATGGAGGCACTATCTGTATGGAACCAAATGCATCATCTATACCGACCATAAGAGCCTTCAACACATCCTAAATCAGAAAGAGCTCAACATGCGACAACGGCGATGGGTAGAATTACTTAGTGACTACGATTGCGAAATCCGGTATCACCCGGGGAAAGCAAATGTGGTGGCTGATGCCCTCAGTCGTAAAGAACGCGTAAAACCATTACGTGTTCGAGCCTTGGGATTGACTACTCAAATGAACTTGAAAGCTCAAATCCAGAATGCGCAAACGGAGGCTCTAAAAGAAGAAAACCTTGCGGGAGAAGAATTCCGAGGGTTGGATAAACAGATGAATCGCAAGGATGACGGCGTACATTACTTCGTTGATCGCATATGGGTTCCCAAATGGGGAGATGTACGTACATTAGTCTTGGATGAAGCACACAAGACTCGTTATTCAGTTCATCCCGGTGCAGACAAGATGTACCATGATCTGAAGGATCTGTACTGGTGGCCGGGTATGAAGAAAGACATTGCTCTATATGTGAGCAAGTGCTTGACGTGTTCCAAGGTTAAAGCTGAACACCAAAAACCATCGGGATTATTACAACAACCCGAAATTCCCGAGTGGAAATGGGAGAACATCACAATGGATTTTATCACCAAACTCCCGAGAACACCAAGCGGACATGACTCGATATGGGTCATAGTAGATCGATTAACGAAATCAGCACACTTCTTGCCTATCCGAGAAGACTATAAAATGGATAAGTTGGCAAGATTGTACATCAAAGAGGTTGTGACAAGGCATGGAGTGCCAGTGTCAATCATATCCGACCGAGACAGCCGATTCACTTCACGCTTTTGGCAGACGTTGCAGAAAGCGATGGGCACTCGACTGGATATGAGTACAGCCTATCACCCCCAGACAGACGGCCAAAGTGAACGCACAATACAGACGCTTGAGGACATGCTACGTGCATGTGTCATTGACTTTGGTGGCAGTTGGGATACTTATCTACCGTTGATTGAGTTTTCCTACAATAACAGTTACCATACTAGTATTGGGTGTGCACCATTCGAAGCGTTGTATGGCCGAAAATGTAGATCACCTGTATGCTGGGCCGAGATTGGCGAGAGTCAGCTAACAGGTCCTGAAATCATACAAGAAACAACCGATAAGATTTTCCTAATCAAAGATAGACTTAAGGCTGCTCGAGATCGCCAAAAGAGCTATGCCGACAACCGTCGGAAACCGTTAGAGTTTAATGTTGGTGATCGAGTGTTACTTAAGGTCTCTCCTTGGAAAGGGATAGTTCGGTTTGGAAAGAAAGGGAAGTTAGCCCCGAGATACATTGGACCATTTGAAATCACAGAGAGGATCGGTCCAGTGGCATACCGGTTAAGGTTGCCACAAGAGCTTGGCAGTGTACACGATACTTTCCATGTATCAAACCTTAAGAAGTGTTTAGTTGACGAATCACTTCACGTGCCTATCGAAGACATCAAGATTGATCAAAGTCTCCATTTTGTGGAGGAACCTATTGAGATCATGGACCGAAAGGTCAAGAAGCTGAGACGCAGTAAGATACCTATTGTTCGTGTAAGATGGAATTCCAAACGAGGTCCAGAGTTTACATGGGAACGAGAGGATCAGATGAAACTCAAATATCCTCATCTTTTCGAGGATGACACTTTTGGACCTAGCACAAGTTGAATTTCGGGATGAAATTCTCTCAACTGGGGGATACTGTGACACCTCACAAAATCAAGCAAAGAAAATGCTGGATTACTGTCACATTAGTGTGACAGCTCAGATGATACAGATGGATTTAATGAACAAATTCTTAGAAACATTCAAGATATTCCCAAATCAGAAAGGAAACCTAAAGATTCTTCTTATTGAAGATCATGTGGTGAATGTGATGGTATGTAGCATCTGTCACCAGTAGACTGTAATCAACATCAAGCTCGAATACTCATCATGTGTATTGACTAGCCTCACATAGGTTCATAATCTATGCATCGTGTTAATCGAATTATCTTCATGTACATGTTCTATGTGTGTTAATTATCCTCATGTATTTATTATTTTTATGTATACATGTCGTGTTAGTGAATCTCTCGTATACTCGTTTCAACAAAAATAATAATAATAATAAATAATAATAATAATAGTAATAATAATAACGATAATAATAATAATAATAATGAAAACGATGATAATAATAAAAATAATCATAACAATAATAATAAAAGTAGTAATAATAATAATAAGTTCAGGGGCTGTTTTGATATTTTTGAAACTTAAAAATGGATTTTATAACATAAAATAACAAAAATAAAACTCGAGGGACCATTTGTGTAATTTCTGAAGTTTCAAACCCAACCCCCCGCCCCTTTCGTTTTTCCGGCGACCGGTCCGGCCAAACTCCGGCCAAACGCCGGCGACCACCAAAACCGCGTGGAAACATGATTTTAATAGCCCAAATTACACCCAATCGCTTCGTGATCCAGATTCGAACCTGAAGCACTACTAAAACGCGTTTAATCGGTCAAACAACGGTAATAATCTTTTCCACTTTATCAATCGACCGTTAAACGGCTAAATTCCCCACTAAAACACCACTTTAACTAAATTGAATCAATCAATTCCAACTTTAACAATCTGTAAATCGAAGGCAACCTTTCATTTCATCAGAATACACAAAATTAAACCAATTCGATCACCACCTCTGTTCGAACCTGCAACTCGATTAAACATCATCCTCCGTGTCTTACATTCTATAATCAACATAGGGCTTTTGATTATAAGCCTAATTCGAAGCTTCCTGTGCAAGCAATTCGATTTCCATCATTGTTTGATCAACATCCGACTTTGGGTTATACCGCGGCCTGTTCATATCCGTTCTATCATCCATTCGAACTAAATCAAGTAAATTAAACCTACTTACATACTCATTTACACATGGGGAATCAAAGCCCCATGTTTATTTCATTAATCAGAATCGAATTCGAGTCCAATTTGATCGAATTCATTCTAGGCTTTATGTGGATTTTGGGGAAATAGAGGAAAACGGTTTAAAAGTTGTTGGAACCGGATTCTGTCGCGGCCTTGTGCCTTGGTTCACCGGCTAAACACATGTTTCCCCATCCGACAGGTCCCGGGTTCGACCCCGGGCCACTGCATTATTTTTTTTAAAGCCTTTTTAGCTTCTAAAAATTATGGAAAATTTTCTAAAAATTATAAAAATAAATTTTATAAACTCCCATTATTTTAAATCTCACATAATTATTTTTTTTTTATAAATTTATTTTATTCAAAAACCCTAAATAATATTTATAAAATAATTTATAAATGTCATAAATTATTAATTTTTATAAAAAGGGACATTAAAGCCTGAAATAATCATAGAAAACCATAGAAATTGTATAATATATACTTTCACAAATCATTTGTAAAAATAATTATAGGTTATACTATTATACTTTAATTAACAAATTATTATTGAATTTATACGATTACAAGGAATATATATACATAATATATCTAAATGATAAATTTCTTTTGAATAAATCAAAATACAAGTAAATATACTTACTGGTCAAAACCTCACAACTCGACTTAGATCCTAGGTATATAATCAAATCCAAAAACATATATCCAACCGTGTGTCAAACCCGAATCCAACAAAATATATCTATTCGCATTGAGTATAATTTTAAAATCTTAGTTACAATAAATAATAGGTATTGAACGTGATTGATCGTGCATTGCTTGATTCTGTGAAGTCTTTGTGCATTACATCAATACAAGGTGAGTTTCATGGCCCCTTTTTATGTTTATACAAGTTTTCAATGTTTTCAATCAATGGGAGAAAAGTATGCTCACCCGTTTTCAATGCTGTACATCGTATATTCTATTTTCCTACTTGGAATCAATGTGATACTGCTTTGCATGCATACATGGTGTTATTCTATGATTCTTACAACCATTAATTCCCGGGTTTGGGAACCAACGGTTAGGTATTGGTAGTACTACTGGGTTGACACCCCCACCCTCGACAGATCGGTTTTACTTGTGAGTTACCGACTACAGCTGCCAGCAATCAGGCCATGGGTGAATATATTCCGTCAGATTTATATGCATAACGTCATTAGGTTTGGTTGTCTTTAAACATATGTTATGTGGTTTGTGCTTGCAGTATGATTCCATATCAAATTCTATACAGTATCAAATATTTTAAATTTAAACCTGCGGAACTCACCAACATTATGTGTTGACATTTTTGAGCATATCTTTTCAGGTGAACATAATCAAAGAGGATAGCTAGTACAGATGCCTTAGCAGAGACCTCAGGATTTCAATAGATTTGCATATGTAATATTTGTCGTTTGTTTCCATATTTGAACATTGTGTATTTAGATTTAGAATCAATAAGACTATGATAGTCGTGGAACTGACTAACCACGACACAAGTCACCATTGTGTCGAGGGACGTCATGACACGAGAAGTTTGCATGTATTATATCTCTGTATTTATACCAAGTGTTATGACGATCCCGTCCGTCGCATCCTCGTGTTTCCGCTCTAAGCGAGGGTGTGACAAAGAGTCTCCATCTCGGCCCGAAACTCTCGATACCCTTGAAAGGCATCGGAGCTGAGCTTCTTCACGGCGACGGTGACGCCGGCAGCGAGGATCGGGGGTGGGTGTGGTGCGACGGCGGGGTGGTGGGTGGAAGATGAGGATGATGAAGGTGAAGATGAGGATGATGAAGGTGAAGATGAGTGAAGATGAGGGATTTGGGGGTGGGATCTATGGTGGATTTGGGGGTTTAAGAGAGAGAGAGACGAAAGAGAGAGAGAGACGGTGTTGTGGATGATGATGATGATTGTGGTTGTGGTTGTGTTGAGGTTGTTTTTATTTTAAAAATTTTTCCTTTTTACAACCAAACACAATTATTCGTTCAGATCTCTTACTGATTCAGACCTCTTACTGGTTCAGACCCCCTTATTCATTCAGCACTTATTCAATCAGATGTTACCAAACAGCCCCTAAAACATTTATTTATATAACTTATGGCGAAAAATAAACCCAAACAATATTATTAATTAATAAATCATAAATGAAAGAAAAATGTTAAAAAAATAAAAAAAAATTCAGAATCTTACTTATACTCATTAGGCTCGTTACGGCACTGTCATTACTGGGCCGTAATGGACAATACAGGTCGTGAAAAAATTAATTGACTGATTTTATATTTACAAACCAATACGACCCGTGAAGGTCCTTATGGGCCGTGTTTAGGGCATCCAGATACCAATTTAGGTGTATATATAACATGTCCCTTACATGTATGATGTATGAGATAGATACCAATCTAGGTGTATCTATAACATGTCCCTTACATGTATGATGTATGAGATAACAAGTCATAATGACTAGTTTGTTGTTACTAATTGTTTTCATTGTTTGGAATGTGTTAGTAATAAAAAAAGGGATATCTTTAGAATATAATGATTGGGTTTAAAATGTATGCACGTCAAGTATTTGTAGATATGTCATAATCAATTTAGTGTCATGAATTGGTGATATAACGTGGAATAATTTGTTTACTGTCACAAGGTTAAATTCAACTCATAATGTAATTTGATCATGCTATACAAAATTAGATTATATATATAGGAAAAAGTTCAAGCGAGAACCCTTTTTTATTTCGAGAACTTGCGAAAACCCATCAAGATCAATAAATATTATTATTTTTTTGCTTATATAACATTATTACACATATAGAAGATTATGATCTTTTATGTATATGTGTAAATTCGTAAGTGTAAAAGAGTTTACATTGGTGTAACTTTTGTAAAAAAACACATATATTTAAAGTTGTAAGTAAAACTTACACCAATATAAATTTTTTTATATTTACGAATTCACACATATATATAAAATATCATAATCTTGTATATGTGTAATATTGTTATTGCAATAGAAAAAATTATGCTTTCTATTGATATTGACGAGTTCTCGCAAGTTCTTGCAATAACACAGGATTCTCATTTGAACATTACCCTATAT
>CM044009.1:7058965-7106465 GCA_024085815.1 Flaveria linearis
CGAATTTGCATTCACAAATTATATTTTATACTGAGTTTGTTTGTTTGTTTATGTGTTGTTAATATAAAATATTATATTATTCTATTTTATCATCTTAACATAGATGATGACTCATCTTATTATCAGTTTATTAAAATAGTTAGTTAAATAATGGAATATTTTTTAAATAATTTATAATTATAACTAGAGTTAAATTTAATTTTGTTACATGAGTTCTAAAAAAATAATCATTTTCTTTAAAATATTAAAATTATCAATTCACCTTCAAAGTTTCAGAGATTGTTTCAATTTCATTAGTTGTTTTAGTTTGAATTCAAAATATGAATCTTTCTGAAACTGAATTGAAACAAATTATAAAACTTTTGAATTGAAATTGATAATCTTAAATTTTTTAATAAAAATAATTATTTTTATCAAAACTTAAGTAACAAAATTAAAATTAACTCTTATAATTATAACAACATTATATTATTATTATTATTATTATTATTATTATTATATTATTATTATTATTATTATTATTGTTATTATTATTGTTGTTGTTGTTGTTGTTGTTGTTGTTGTTGTTTGCTGCTGCTGCTGCTGCTGCTGCTGCTGCTGCTGCTGCTGCTGCTGCTGCTGCTGGTGTTGTTGCTGATGTTGCTGTTGGTGTTGTTGTTGGTGTTGCTGTTGGTGTTGTTGTTGGTGTGTTGTTGGTGTTGTTGTTGGTGTTGGTGTTGGTGTTGTTGTTGGTGTTGTTGGTGGTGGTGTTGTTGTTGGTGTTGTTAGTGGTGGTGTTGTTGGTGGTGGTGTTGTTGCTGTTGCTGTTGCTGTTGTTGCTGTTGCTGTTGCTGTTGTTGCTGTTGCTGTTGTTCCTGTTGCTGTTGTTACTGTTGCTGTTGTTACTGTTGCTGTTGTTACTGTTGCTGTTGTTACTGTTGCTGTTGTTACTGTTGCTGTTGTTACTGTTGCTGTTGTTACTGTTGCTGTTGTTACTGTTGCTGTTGTTACTGTTGCTGTTGTTACTGTTGCTGTTGTTACTGTTGCTGTTGTTATTATTGCTGTTGTTATTATTGCTGTTGTTATTATTGCTGTTGTTATTATTGCTGTTGTTATTATTGCTGTTGTTTTTATTGCTGTTGTTATTATTGCTGTTGTTATTATTGCTGTTGTTATTATTGCTGTTGTTATTATTGCTGTTGTTATTATTGCTGTTGTTATTATTGCTGTTGTTATTATTGCTGTTGTTATTATTGCTGTTGTTATTATTGCTGTTGTTATTATTGCTGTTGTTATTATTGCTGTTGTTATTATTGCTGTTGTTATTATTGCTGTTGTTATTATTGCTGTTGTTATTATTGCTGTTGTTATTATTGCTGTTGTTATTATTGCTGTTGTTATTATTGCTGTTGTTATTATTGCTGTTGTTATTATTGCTGTTGTTATTATTGCTGTTGTTATTATTGCTGTTGTTATTATTGCTGTTGTTATTATTGCTGTTGTTATTATTGCTGTTGTTATTATTGCTGTTGTTATTATTGCTGTTGTTATTATTGCTGTTGTTATTATTGCTATTGTTATTATTGTTATTGTTATTATTATTATTATTATTATTATTATCATTATCATCATCATCATCAAAGATTTATTTGATAGTTACCTTTTGTACTACTAAATCATGATTTCTTGTTGTATCCGTCATATATTGTGGTCGGTTCTTCATAATCATCGTTTAATTTAGACATGACAAAAAACTAATAATATTAGTCCAATATTTTAAATGACTGTACGTTTAATCGTAAACAATTCTATGTTTGTTATGAAAAATACTTTTGTGCGTTACTTAAAAACTAATCTTAAAAAAAACAAATAATGTAACTTAGTAAAAAAAAAAATACTAATAATATTTTCCAAAAAAAAAAAAGGTTAAAAGTTTCCCACATAAATATCCCCATATCTTTTCCACAATCAATCCCTCATTCACACGATCACTTCAATGGAGCGGAGCAACTACAGGCGCGGTGGTAGTGGTGGTGGCGGTTACCGCGGCGGCCGGAGCAGTGGTGGGCGGAGTTACGGCGGCACCGACGACGGTGGTGGTGGTGGTTACCGTGGTGGGCGGAGCAATGGTGGTCGAAGTTACGGCGGCACAGACGACGGTGGTGGCAGAGGCGATTACGGCCGTGGAAACGGTGACGGTTACCGCGGCGGACGGAGAAATGGTGGCCGGAGTTACGGCGGCACAGACGACGGTGGTAGAGGCGGTTATGGACGTGGAAACAGTGATGGTTATAACCACCGTGGTGGTAGAAACAGAGGTTATCCGCAGCAGTACGGTAATAGTTATAATCAACAACAACCGCAGTATCATGAGCACTACGGTGGTGGTAGAGGTGGTGGAGGTGGAGGATCCGGTGGCTCCGGCGGCTCCGGCGGTGGTCGTGGTCAACGGACCGCGTGGACTCCGGTTTACCATAGGCAGAATGTAGATCCCGTAGCCGATCGATCTGCAGGTATTGTTTGTTTGATCAGTGAGCTTTGAGTTGAGAGATTAATTTCATGTTTCATATTGTTAGAACTTTATTTGATCGATTTAGGGTTTAGAATCATTTTATTTGGATCTATTTTAGCCTGATTTTAAGATTGTGTTGTTTTGTGTGTTTAGCTGTTAAGCCTCAGGATGTTTTACATTCAGAGGTACAATCTACATCGTCTGCTAGTGATGATCTGAAAAGTGTTTATGTACCAATTAAGCGTCCTGATCGCGGTACACTCGCGTTAAGATCGGTGAAGCTTCTTGTTAATCACTTTCCTGTGAAGTTTGATCTTTCAAACACTATATTGCGATATGACATTGATGTTGGTGTTAAACAAGAGGCGTCGTGTTCTAGCCGGTCTGTGAAAAAAACAGTATCGAAATCAGACCTGCGGTTGATCCAGGAGAAGTTGTGTGCTGATTTTCCTGATCAGTTCCCGTTGCTTCAGACGGCTTATGATGGTGAAAAGAATATATACAGTGCAGTGTCGTTGCAACCGGGGATTTACACGGTTGAGTTATTTGGGCGGTCTTACTCGTGTGCGGTCAAGTATGGGAATGAGCTAAACCTTTCAAAGCTGCAGGATTTCTTGAATGGGAATGCTATGCATGTCCCTCGTGATGCTCTGCAGGCATTGGATGTGGTGATGAAGGCGAATCTTTTCAGGGAAAAGGTTTCGGTTGGTAGAGGCATGTACCCGCGTGTGTATGGGAGGGAGGATGACCTTCATTGTGGTGTGGCTGCATATAGAGGCTCTCAGCAGAGCCTAAAGGTCACCTCTAACGGGTTGGTGATGTGTACAGACTACTCGGTTATACCATTTCGTAAGAGAATGCCTGTCATTGACTTCCTTATAGAGTATGTTTGGCAGATTAAGTCAGTTAATGATATCCCGAGGTTTAGAAAAGAAGTTATGCTGGCATTGAATGGGTTGAGGGTGAGTGTGACTCATCGTCGTACAAACCAGAAGTACATTGTGTCTGGATTGACTGAAAAGCTTACAAAGGATATTTCTTTGAACTAGAAGATCTTGAAGGGAAGAAAGGAACAGAAGTTGTAATGCTTACAGATTATTTTCGAGAAAAGTGGGGGAAAGAGATAATGCACAAAGGTATTCCGTGTTTGAAGTTGGGAAATAGTAAAAAGCCGAATTATGTTCCTGCAGAATTCTGTTTCTTGGCTGAAGATAGAAGGTTTCCAAAGGAGCTACTGGGTAAGGAAGCTGCTAGGAAACTAAAAGAATTGTCTCTTCTTGCACCAAATAACAGGATGAATGAGATATGCAACATGGTTCGTAAAGAGTATGCAACTGGCTGTAACGGGTATCTAGCTTTTCTTTTGGATGCTTTATTGTTAAATTCCTTTCGTGATGCATCTTCTATAGATTCTGTTTTCAACTCATGAGATAGTTTTGATTTTCATTATGCTAAATTGATGTAGGAGTTGAGTTGTCTGTTATCCATTTCTATTAGTTTGCTGGCTCTTTTAGGGATGCCAAAAATGGGTGGGTTGAGTGGGTTTGGTAATTTACGTGTGAGGTATTCATGGGACGGATTGGGTTGTGACACGGAACACTTTTTGTTCGAAGTCTTACATTTTCCGTTAATATTTGATTTGCCAAATATGATTATGAATTTATTTGGTTAAGATGAGTTATGAGGTTTCAGTGACTAAAATATACTTTAGGTAACTTTTAGTCTCGTTTGATGCTTGTTATTTTTTAATTTCTGGTTATGACCCCTTAAGATATGAAATAGATCCGAACAACCTATTCATGGATTGAAATTGTCATCATGAGTTTCTAATATCATCATTTTCACATTTGCAGTGCAGAGGCTATTAAAAAATTTAACGTCGGGGTTGATATGAACATGACAGAAGTTGATGGACGTGTGATGGAACCACCTTATCTGAAGCTTGGTAGTTCAAGTGGTAAAACAAACACCATAACAGTTGACAAACAGAAATGTCACTACAATCTTCTTCAAGGGAAAACTTTAGTTGTCGGTAAAGCAGCTGAGAGGTGGGCACTAATAGATTTTAGTAGCCAGCATCGAAACTGGCTAGATGTTGACAATTTCATTACAAAATTGATGAAGCGTTGCAAAACCATAGGGATACGAATGGAAAAACCTATTTTGGTGCATCATACTAACATGAATGAGTTTTCTGATGTCAATAGACTTGGTGGTCTTCTTAACTGGGTTGTGGAAGAGTGTAAAAAGATTGATAAGGGACGTTTGCAAATGATTGTATGTGTGATGCCTGAGAAAAACGATGGCTACAAGTATCTCAAATGGGTGTCGGAGACTGAAATTGGTGTGATCACTCAGTGCTGCTTGTCTCAAAACGCCAACAAACCAAACAACGATCAGTTTCTTGCCAACTTAGGTATGAAGATCAATGCTAAATTAGGAGGTAGCAATGTGGAACTCATTGAGCGCTTCCCGCACTTCAGTGCAGATGACCATTTTATGTTCATAGGAGCCGATGTCAATCACCCGGCTGCATCAAACACATTATCTCCATCCGTTGCAGCCGTTGTTGGCTCGGTGAACTGGCCAGTTGCAACTCGTTATGCTGCTCGTGTATCCCCACAAACCCACCGCAAAGAAGAGATAGTTAATTTTGGGAGCTTGTGTTTTGATCTCGTCAACACTTACGCTAAGGTGAACGGAGTCAAACCAAACAAGATTGTCGTGTTTCGTGATGGTGTGAGTGATGCGCAGTTTGAAATGGTTCTCAATAAAGAAATGGTTGAAATGAAGAAAGCTATTTATACTCAACACTACCGCCCGTTGGTCACTTTTGTTGTGGCTCAGAAGCGTCACACGACCCGTTTATTTCTGAATGAAAGAGACTCGGGAAACGTGCCTCCGGGAACGGTTGTGGACACGAAGATTGTCCATCCTTTTGAGTTTGACTTCTACCTTTGTAGCCATTTTGGAGGTATTGGAACAAGCAAGCCTACACACTACTCTGTTATCTGGGATGAGAATGGGTTTTCATCTGATGAGATGCAGAAGCTGATTTACCACATGTGTTATATCTTCGCACGTTGCACGAAGCCCGTGTCGCTGGTCCCACCGGTGTACTATGCAGATCTTGTCGCGTACAGGGGTCGGATGTTTCAAGAGGTGGTGATGGAAATGGAACATGCTGGTGCTGCATCTTCTTCATTTGATCGGTACTTCTATGATCTCGAGGACTACCTCAAAGACTCCATGTTCTTCATTTGAAGCCGAGATGACATCGAAAAGGGAATGAGTTTGTGTGTGAATCTAAAGCCGCCTTTTGTGCCTTTTCATTGTTCTTTCTCGTGTGTCTGTTTGTTTACGTTTTACCTTTCGTTTTCATATTCGTCGTTGAGGGATAATTAACGATTGATGTCGTTGATTAGTTTATGTTTTCAGATGTGTGAACGATTAGCGTCGTTGACTAGTTTATGTTTTCAGACGTGTGAAACGGTTAATGTCGTTGACTAGTTTATATTTCTAGATATGTGAAATGGTTGATGTCGTAGCTATGCTATTGTTGTGTCTATTTCTTTTATCATCTACATGAAAGAGCCTTTGCTTTAACGTTATTAAGGTGTATAAAAAGACGTTCAACTGGACAATGTCACAAAGCTATAGATTCAGTACCAGGACATTGAGATAAAAAGGTGCGTGAGTCAGTTATTTAAAAAAGAAAAATCTAACAATTATGATCCAGTGTTAACTATGTATTATTAATATTTGAGATCTTGAGACTGGAAGGTTAAGCAGTCAATGGAACTATTGAGCTATGGATATATAATTATTTGAAATGTTTAGGGGTGGATACAAAGACGTGTTTAAAGATCTTTTTCTCGTTTATATGTTTTGAGTCGATATTTCTCGTTAAAATGTTGGAGTCTAACTCATTTCTACCGTGAACTATATTGAAGATCATCATGAACTTTCTTGAACTACATCATGAACTATATCCTAACTCGTTACCCGTGATGGTGTTCTTTTAGAAGGGAGTCTTCGTATAAGAGGTGAGAAAAAATTTCTATATGCGGGACGCGGTTTTGTTAAGGACGACTTTAAGACACATTTAAGACGAGTATTGATAATCTTAGTCTCATATTTATAGTAAAACCACGTCGCATAGTTTTTCTTTTCTTTTATTATTATTATTATTATAATATAGAAAGCATTCCATTAAACCTAGATAGTTATTTGTCTTTATACATTATTTAAAACATGATATATATAATATGTGACCTAATGAACTATTAGTGGTGGGTGAACTATGAATTACATTGTGCCAAAATAAAGGGCAGATGTCAAGGGGATTGTGTCAAAAACACATAATCCATTCATCTTTGTCGCAAAATATACAAAACCTAACTCAAATACTATACAGTTCTTGAAGAAATCGGAAAAAAACTTCTGACAACAGAAATCAAACTATTAGATCATCAACACAATAACCTAAAATACACCAAGAACAATCGACTAACACTTAAGAACTCAACAATGAGTCAGATGCGGAAAACCCTAACTGGGAAAGAGATGAATCGAGCCTAACAAGACAAATAGATGATCAATAGAGTGACCAGAGAATCATTTTTTTGATGAACATCATGAACCTATCAAGAACATGGAGGTGAATAGGTGATGGTCTCCTAAGTTTATAGTATGAACATATATTCACATGAAGGAAGCCCAGGTTATGTACAACAGTAGCCCAAGTGCAAAGCCCATCACCACATTAGCCCAACTAGCTCACAAGCAATCCAGTAATCCAACTCAAAGTCGTCCATTTACATGAAAAAACCAAAGTACACATTAGAGACAATACTATCAAAACATGTCAAACCTTTGGATTAGTAGAGGAAATCAAGAGTACCAGTTATCTTTGGGTGAAGAACAGGACAAACCTTCATTCTCTGGATTGGGAATCTTGGGCTGCTTTTAAATTATAGAATTGACTTGTCTTTTAATTCAAAACATGTTGTATTATGTTTATTTTTTGTTCTAATTCTGTTGTATCGCTCCATGCTCAGCATCTTGCTAGCATGTTTTAATAAAGATTTGCCTTTCAAAAAAAAAAGAGACAATACTATCAAAATGTGTGTTATTTAATTGAACCGTACATATATTTCAATACTCCCCCTCAATTCAATAGGCAAGCACATTTAATTATAACCAAACTTTTTACATGAAAAAAAAATTATATAATTTTTTAACACACAACAAATTTACTAAAATGACCTTCTATTGTTCTTTATCCCAAATCTTTACATTTTTTGAAGACACATTTGGCGGTTTCAGTTTTAAATGGTGAAAAGAACAAAAATAAACAGCATCAAAGACCTAAAGAATGCATAGAAACAAGAATACAAAGCACAAAAGAGACTCAACAGATAAAAGCTAAACATTATATATTGTAAATCCAATTCATAAGGTATGAGAACAAATAAAATTATGGTGAGCTAAAAAACCAGCTTCATACATGAAGTTATGAACAAATATGCTAACTTTTATTCTTGTCAAGAAAATACCAATATCTACATATAAAGACACCAAAAAACACAAAGTTGAGTTTTAGGACAACAATTAATTCCATAGCATTCAAGCAAATCCACATATAATTAGAGATTTAAGAATTCATTCAAAAACATTTAACAAATAACCTAAATTGTTTGAAGCTTAAAGCACAACTGCATAGGAAAACCAAGTTTTAGCTTTACCAAAAATGAACCATTCTGACAAAAGCCACACTAAGGAAAAAAAATTAATTTTGCATTTATGCTTTCATCTTACTTAATAATAGAATTTAGTGTTTTATGATAATTTTTTCAATCTATAGCTAAAATTATTAGAATTTATTTAAGGAACAAACTTTTTTAACACACTGTTTTATTAAGAATTCAACAACACTTTGTGACCACTTTAGAACACTATGAACAACCATTACCAAAAACAACAACAAAATTTCAGACCCTGCAGGATCGTGTGTTGGTCACTCAACAGATGGTTTTTCTCTCAAACTCACCTTGATTCGACACTCAGCAAGAGTCTATGAGGAGTTGATCACAATATAACAAGTAACAAGCAATAAAAATGAACACAAGATGTAAATTTTCAAGGTACTTTTATATATTGCCTCTCAACTCAAAGGATTACAAGACTCTTGGACTCAAATCGCTTCTCTAATGAGTTACATGGAGAAGATATATATAATACTACCTACAGCCGGATATACTTTGATACCAGCTGGGAACCTCTAACCTAACATCTATACTACAAGACTCTAGGTGAGGTCTTTCAGACATTTTGCCTGAGAGTTGGTAGTCAGGACATGTCCCTGACTTATCTTTTGTCACCAACTAAAGTTGGTAACATGTACTATCATAAAAAGGTGAACAGTAGAATAAAGTATGGTCAACAACATGGCTCTTTAGGAAGATGCCATGCTGTATCAGAGGTCTGCAGCGGACTGTCACTGTCAGGGACCATACTTATATCTACTGGACATAGCAATGTCTTCCGAAGGATAAAACGCTTTGGAAGAATAACTTCTTCCGAAACCACTTATACTTCGGAAGACTGCTTCTTCCGAGACTTGGAGTCTTCTTTGTCTTCGGAAGCAGACTTTGTCTTCAGCTCTTTCTTCAGACTTTGTCTTCAGAAGTTCAGACTTTGTCTTCAGCTCTTTCTTCAGACTTTGTCTTCGGAAGCTCAGACTTTGTCTTCAGCTCTTTCATCAGACTTTGTCTTCGGAAGATAGTCTTCAGCTCTTGGCTTCAGCTGTTGTCTTCAGCTGTTGACTTCAGCTGTTGTCTTCAGCTGTTGACTTCAGCTGTTGTCTTCAGCTGTTGACTTCAGCTGTTGTCTTCAGCTGTTGACTTCAGCTGTTGTCTTCAGCTGTTGACTTCAGTTGTTGCCTTCAGCTGTTGACTTCAGCTGATATCTTCAGCTGATGTTCTTCAGACTCTCGGAAGATCTCATGCTTAGCTTCGGAAGCCCTTGAATGTAGCATCAAAATGACTATGTGAAGTGGTTTTGGTTGCACCAGCCTCATCATGACCCAACAAACTCCCCCTAGGCTGATGCTACCAAAACTTCACTTCCCTCTTCTTCTCAAAACTCTCAGCACCATTGAAAGTAAGTGTTTATCAGTTTCTTCATTCTTTTTTGATGTGGTGCTGAGGAGTTTGTACAAATCCTTGGTAGACAAAACCTCTACTCTGTCACCTTGGATTATATGTACCCTTTGTTGTGGCCCTTTGCAAAGAGTTAGTTGATGGGAACTATAGTCATATTCCCATCTAACTATTGGTTCCAATTCCGGACCTTCCACCATCTGTAGAAAGACTGTGCCTTTGGTGGTTGGTCTTTCCTTGTCTTCCGGTCTTTTCAACTTCAACTCTTCTTTAGTTTTGGCTTTAGCTTTTAGTATAGCCAAGTGGAGACTGCTGATATAGTTTCTGATATGAGCAGCAGTCTCAGAGTTAGAGGGATTGGAGAATGGCTTCTCTGCAAGCTCAGCAATGTCGAATCTGCTGAGATGCAATAGAGAAGTGGCATTGAGCCGGTTGGTTTCACCATTCTCTCTTTCCACAACAAAGTTGTGAGAAGGTTCATCGAACCTCCACTGGACTATAGCTTTCCTAGGTCCAGGAGATTGACTAGAAATCCTGTCCTCTTTCCTTGTGTCCAGTAGAGTCACCAGTCTCCTTCTTACTCTCTTCTCTTCAGCATTGAGGGTATCAGAGTTGAGACCAAGAAGTTATGCAGCCTGGTCCAAAGTATTTCTAGGAAATTCAAGAAATTGACCTAGAGTGAGGGAGCTTGAAGAGTTATCAACATAGGTGATGTTGATAAGGTCTCCCTCACAGGAGATGTTGCTCATAGTGGTGCAGTTGATGAGCCTGGTCTTGAACTCCTTTATCTCCTCAAAGGAGAGATGTTTAGGAGGCTGAGGGGATGATCTTGGTTTATGTTGGGTAGGTTTAGGTTCAGTGGTTCTGGGTTGTGTTTTGGGTTTTAGGATGGGAAGTTTAGGTGGTTGAGGTGATGTGGTAGGCTTGGGTAGAGTTGTGGGTTCAGGGGTGAAGGTTTCATCAGTGGGTTCGGTTTTGATGGGAAATGGGATTGGTTCTTCTGGTGTGGGTTGTGGTTTAGTGGTTGGTTGTGGTTGAGTGGCTGGGGTGAAGACCATTCCCTGTCCCCTCCTATACATCTCCTTCCTTTTCGCCATACAGATGTCAGCTTTTATTTCACTGACTATCCGCTGGAGTGTTCTTTCGGACATAGCTCCCACCTGCCTACCAGAGAAGCCATGAGCCCGGAGATAGTCTTTCATCCAGGCTTTGTCATTGGACTTCTTGGTGGTAGTGACCCCCTTTTCTTCCTCCCTCCGCTTCTTCTCCTTCAACTTCTCCCTGGCAGCTTTCTTCCTTTCCTTCTCCATTTGATCCTGCTCTTTGTTGTAGAGCAGCAGGATCATGTCATCATCAAGTGGAGACAGTTCCGGAAGACTAAATCCTCTTGAGAGTAGGAATTTAATCCTAACCTCTCTCAGCTGCAGGGCTGCTTCCCTTTGTTCCTTTTCTTCCTTCTCCAAGGCCAACCTGGCTTCTTCTTCTTGCCTTAGCCTGGTTGACCTCTCCAAAGTCACCAACTCCTCTAGTGGTAGCAGGAGTACTTCCTCATTGGCAGCTCCTAAGCTGATGAGCTGGTCAATGAGTGGTCCTTCTCTTAGTGTTGATTTCCTCCTGATTAGCTGCAGCCGCCTTAGAGCTAGCAGCTAGCAACTTCTCAGCAGGAAACCTACCTTTCTTCTTGAGCTTTTCAATCCTTTCCTCTTCCTGAAGCTCTTCCACAGTCAATTTCCTTTTGCCTTTGTCTTTTGCAGAGCTTGACTGTGATGGTTCTTGGATAGAGGGTTCAGATTGAGAGAGTGGTTCAGCTGGTGTTTGGGATGGAGGTAGATCAGAAATGTCCTCCCTGCTCACCTCAGATGCTATTTCAGCAATGACATCTGTGATGGTCAGTTCCTCGGACATTTGGAACAAACCTTCCGTAGCTTCCATTTCATCTTCGGAAGACTTGTCTTGTTCTTCCGAGGCTTCAATGTCAGCTTCGGAAGCTTCAGCCTGAGCTTCGGAAGAAGAGGCTGCTGCAAGTTCTGTCCCAACTGTTTCAGTTGCTGGGCCATCAGTCCCCATTTCCCCTTCGAAGTTAATCTCAGGTTCCATGTGGACCTTAGGTTGACCAACTTCTTCCACAGTGGTAGAAGGTGCAGTCAGTCTTTGAAGCTCCTCAGCCCTAAAATATATAAGTGTGGTGTCAGGGCTGGGCTGTTCTAAGGAGGATCTCAATACAAACTTTGTGAAAAGTCTGTAGAGATCATGAAGCAACTTTGAGTCAATCTCTAGAAATGATTGAGATGACTCAGGTAGTGTGATGAGTTGGGAAGTAAAGGACTGGGTCTGTGGTTCCTCAGATGTTTGTCTCTGAACTTTCTCCCCCTTTTTGGTAGCATCATCTTGAGAGCTAGATGAGCTAGAGGAAGAAGTCAATGAGACTTGAATAGGTACATGCCTAACAGACCTCTCCGTCTGTTTCTCAGCTAGTTTAGCCTTGAGATTGTTAATCTCAAGTTGCTGAGTGGCAGTTCTTGATTCTAAGATCCTCACCTGTGATTCCAGGTTGGAGACCTTAGAAAGCAAGTACTAAAGTGTGAGTTGCATACTTCCCTCATCTTCATGAGAAGAATCACGGGGAGATGAGATAACATACCTAGTATGCTCAGTCTCACCACCAGATGTGGCTTCTTGGCACCCTGGATACCTTTGCTCAAAGTCATCTCTTTCAGAGATGGCAATTTCTCTTCCGAAGCAAGGCATTGCTTCCGAAGGTAAAATTGTCTTTCCGAATGGAGAGTTATATAAGCTTCGGAAGTAGATCTGATGTAAAATCAATCGCTTCTTCCGAGAACAAAACTCTTCCGAGAAGAAAATTTCCATTGAGGAATTTGGCTTCGGAAGATATTCAAGAATATCTTCCGAGAGTTAATTCCTCTTCGGAAGGAATTTACACTTGGAATAATTTAAAGATCTTTGTAACAGGGCTTAAATTGTATTGACACAAGACATTACACATTTTAAAAAGCTTTTCAAAAGAGGTAGTTAATCAATGTTTATCATCCCAATAGCTGATATGAGATACTTAAATCTTTGTTCATCAAATGCCTTTGTGAACAAATCAGCATATTGTTCATTTGAGTCAACTTTGATTAACTTTATCAGCTGTTTCTCATGAATATCTTTAATGAAATGATACCTGATATCAATGTGCTTTGTCTTGGAGTGCTTCACCGGATTCTTAGTAATGGAGATAGCACTGTTGTTGTCAATATGGATAGGAGTAGTCATGAAGTTGAATCCATAGTCTAACATCTGATTTTGAATCCATAGCAGTTGAGCACAGCAGCTAGCAACAGCAATGTATTCAGCTTCAGCAGTTGATGTAGAGACACAGGATTGTTTCTTGCATTGCCATGAGATAATCCTTCCACCAAGAAATTGACATCCTCCTGATGTTGATTTCTTGTCAATATTGCAGCCACCATAGTCACTGTCAGAGTATCCATAGAGATTAAAATCACTATTTCTTGGATACCAGAGACCTAGTTTAGGTGCTCCTTTGAGGCATCTGAGGATTCTCTTTGCAGCAGCTAGGTGAGACACCTTTGGAGCAGCCTGATATCTTGCACAAATGCATGTGTCAAACATGATATCTGGTCTACTAGCAGTGAGATACATCAGAGAACCAATGATTGCTCTATACTGATGTTGATCAGTATCCTCCCCCTTAAGGTCAGGGCAAAGATTATGGTTTCTGGGTATGGGTGTCTTGGCTGGTTTACAATACTTCATTTCAAATCTATCTAAGATGTCTGAGACATACTTAGATTGACTTATGAAGAACACTTCCTTCATCTGTTTCACCTGAATTCCAAGGAAAAAGTCCATTTTTTCCATGGAACTCATCTCAAATTTCTGCTTCATAATGCTCTCAAAGTCTTTACACATTTGGTCATTTGAGGAACCAAATATGATGTCATCAACATAGACTTGTACAAGGAAAATGTCTTCTCCAGACTTCCTAATGAAGAGAGTCTTGTCAATGGTACCTCTAGTGTATCCATTCTTCAGGAGAAACTGAGACAAGGTCTCATACCACAGCCTAGGTGCTTGGTGCAGCCCATATAGAGCTTTATCCAGTTTGCGCACATAGTTGGGGTGCTGTGGGTCTTCAAATCCTGGAGGTTGACATACATAGATTTCCCTATCTATATCCCTATATAGAAAAGCACACTTGACATCAAGTGGGTAGACTGTGAAGTTCTTGGATGCAGCATAAGCAAGGAAGATCCTAACTGCCTCAAGTCTTGCAACAGGTGCAAAGACATCAGTATAATCAATTCCTTCCTCCTGGGTGTACCCTTGAACTACTAATCTTGCCTTTTTCTTGATAATCAAGCCTCTATCATCTTTCTTGTTTCTGAACACCCATTTAGTGCCTATGGGTACTTGACCAGATGGTAGTGGGCATAGATTCCAGACCTTTTGTCTTCTGAATTGAAGCAGCTCCTCCTGCATCGATTCAACCCAACTACTATCCTTCAAGGCATCTTCCACCTTCTTGGGTTCCATCTGAGACAAGAAGCATGAGTACAAACAGACATTCCCATGATGAGTTTGCCCTCTTGTTCTTATACCCTCAGAGACATTCCCTATGATGTTCTCAGTTGGATGAGTGTTGTGAATCCTAAGGCGAGGAATCACTTCCAGTTGCAGAGATAAGTCTGGATTGGATATATTCTGATCAGGAACTGGATCACTCTGTCCAGCTGCTGTTTCAAAGTCATTCAATGAGGACTGATTGAATGATTGAGAAACATCATCAATGGTTGGTTGTGAAGTAGTATTAACAGTTGCCTGTTCCTTCAGAATACTACTTCCCTCAACCTGGTGTTATAATGGATCACCTAAAGAGCTTTGGGGTTCATCAGGTGATTCACTTGTTGAAGCTTCACTATTCCTGAAGATAGTTACACTATCAGATCTGTGAATGGTTGAAGCTTGTTGCCTTTTAGCTCTTGGAGAATTTGGAAGAGGTCTGGGAAGCTCAAATAGTTGATCTGCATCAGCATCAGCATCACCTTGAGCACCTGTTCCAGCTGAAACATTCTCACAAGATTGTTTAGAATAGTTTGGAAACAATTCTAAATCAAAGATATAATCAGGTCCATTCCCCCTAACAAAAGGAGTGTGCTCATTAACAACTATATTGGATGACTCCTCAAATTGTTGATTCTTGATGTTGTATACTCTATAAGCTTTGGATCTAGAAGAGTATCCAACAAAGATAGCATCATCCGACTTCTCAGCAAACTTTGCTAAGTTATCCTTTGTGTTAAGTATGGTACACCTGCAGCCAAAGGACCTTAGAAAGCCAATGAACGGTGGCCTCTTGTTCCATAACTCATAAGGGGTTTTTCCATGGGGCTTAACTACAAGAACCCTGTTCTGCACATAGCATGCAGTGCTGACTGTCTCTGCCCAGAATGTTAGAGGTAGCTTTGAATCAGCTAACATGGTCCGAGCAGCCTCAATAAGTGTCCTATTCCTCCTCTCAGCAACACCGTTTTGTTGAGGAGTTCTGGGAGCACTATATTGTCTGGCAATCCCTTTTGAGTCACAGAATGAGTCAAGAACAAAGTTCTTAAACTCAGTCCCTTGATCACTTCTAATGATCTTAACCTTGGGATCAATTTGATTTTCTATTTTAAGAATAAAAGATTTTAATGTTTCAGCAGTTTCATCTTTACTTCTTAAAAAGAATACCCATGTAAATCTTGTAAAATCATCAACAATCATAAGGCAGTATGATTTCCTTCCAATGCTCATTATACTTGTGGGACCACCATGTGCAATAAGTGTAATGGAATAGTGATAGAGTTGACACATTTGGATTTATGAGATGATCTGTGTTGTTTCCCTTTCAGGCATGCAACACAGTTATCTTTGCAGAAAAATTTCTTTTTAGGCAAACCATGTACCAAGTTATTTTTAGCCAATTTATTCATTGTTTTAAAATTCACATGACACATGCGTTTATGCCATAGTGTTGACTCATCACTATCAGCTTTGGAAAGAAAGCATGATACTTCACCCATAGGAGAAGCATTGTTCATATTCAGCTTGTACATATCCCCTTTCCTGGGAGATCTAAGAAGCACCAATTCCGGAGGAATTGTCATCCCTGGTTTGAGGATAATGCACTCATGTTCTGTGAAGAGCATCTGATGCTTCTGGTCACAGAATTGAGAAACATTTAATAGATTGTGTTCAAGCGTTTGACAAAGTGAACTTTGTCAATGTTTATTTTGCTATTGGATATACTTTCTCTGCCAGAATATATCCTCCGGCATCACCTCCAAATTGGACAGGCCCTCCATCGAAGTTCTGGAATTGTTGAAGGAGAGATCTGTTCCCTGTCATGTGTTTGGAGCATCCACTATCTACAATCCAGACATTGTTGTTCTTGTCAAATGGATGTCCCTGCACATAAGATGAGATGGTTAGTTTTGTTTGGAAGCCCAAGCCATGCTGGTCTTGGGCTCTTCCAGAGATAATGACATAATTGAACCAAAAGATATGCATTGGGGTTCAATAGAGGTCGTTGAAGAAGAGGTTTGGGCTGCAGCATCTTCCTTGATCTTCCAATCCATCCCTTGGTTGATCTTTGAGGATGAGCTTGTTGAAGCTTTTGCAGCATGGTCTTCTTCCGAAGCTTCTTTCTTTTCGGAAGAAGCCTTCACCACCTTTTCTTCCGAAGTAGTCTTCTTCTGAAATGGTTTCAAGGGAGCCTTCTTGTTCTTCCGAACCTTAGAAGCTTTGGCTTTTGAATCCATTTTCCCTTCGGAAGAAGTACTTTCTTCCGAAAGCAACTTGGCTTCCGAGACCAACTTTCCCTTTTTCATCATTTGGACCGTTTGAAATGGTCGAACTGAGAAACCTTCTCTGACTCCTTCTTTTCTAACATTATTTGCATAATGTGTGCTTGCTAGATTGTAGTAACAATCTTTAGCCATGTGGTTATGCAGACCACACATTATGCATGCAATGTTAGTCTTCTGGGAACTTGTAGGTTGCTGTTTCTTGGATTTCTTCTCTTCATCAGCAACTTTCCCTTTCAACTTTTGATCCTTTGGTAGGACAGGAGTGCTGGTACTACACTCCTTTCCTGAATCAGAAGTACCTACCACTGGGCCTCAGCAGTGACCAACTGGGCTTGAACTTCAGATAGTTTGGATATTAGATCTTTAATTTGAGTCTTATAGTTGGTCTTTTCATGTTTTAAAAGAGACACAGTTTTTTCTAACTCTTCAATTTTCCTTTGATAGTCAGATTCAGCTCTTTTAAAATCAGATTTTAACACATTTAAAGACTCAACCTCAGATCTGATTTCTGAAATGTAATCCTTATAGAGTTTAACTTTAGCAATACAGGAAGCAGTACAAAGATGTTCATATACCTGATCATCATCTGTTCCGGCCATGAGTGCTTGAGCGGGAGTCACATCCTGTACCATGAAGCTCCAGTCAACTTCTTGAGCTACAGCAGCTGTTTCAGTTGACTTCTCTTCATGTTTTGAAGCAGTGGGATGTGTGGAGGCCTGTGGAGTTCCTGGGTTGTTCTTGGGAGCCTTGCATTCCCTAGCAAAGTGACCAAGTTGGTTGCAGTTGTAACACTTTTCTTTGGTCTTATCAAACCCAAACTTGCTGTTGACTGGGTTTTGAGGGAATTGCCTTCTAGTTCTCTTGAAGAACTTCTTCGCTCTGTAAGTTAAAAGAGCCATCTGTTGGACAATGTCCACATACTCCACATCATCTGGACTGAAGCACTCAAGATCATCAAAGCAGTATTGAAAATCACCAGAGTGTCCACTTCCAGAGACAAAGGTACAACTATCCTGAAAGGAGTTGTGTTGAACCTTTTGAGACTTTGGAGTCTCAGGTAGAGTAATGTAGGGTCCATTATGTGAGTTGTCAGGGTAACACAACAACTGATGTTGTGGATCTATGATTTCCCTTTCAACCACATGAAGGGCTGAACTCAGTTGGTTATTGGAGTGACCAGAGGAGTTCTGCATGTTCATCTCCATCTGGAATGCACTTAGGATACCATACAACTCTGTGAGAGTAAGAGTCTTAAGGTCCGAAGTTCTCTTGATTACAACACAATAGTGTGTCCATAGTTTAGGAAGGGAAGACATGAACTTCCTAACTATGTCTCTATTCTCAAGAGCTACTCCAATATCCACCAGAGGATCTACTATCTCAACATACCTGAAGTATTGTTGAGTCAAGGTCTCACCAGCCTTGAAAGTAAAGTTCTCAAACTGCTACTTCAAGAGATCCTTCTTGTTCTCTTGGGTTTCCTTGGATCCTTCATACATAAGCTTCAAAGCTACCCATAAATCTTTGGTTGTCTTGCATTTCTTAAAGCCTCTGTAGATAGAATTGGGAAGAGCAGTTTGGAGAGAAGTCATAGCCCTTTGATCCAGCTCTATTCTCTTCCTATCTTCTTCTGAGTAATCATCAACATCTTTTGGGATGATGCGATTACCAGTGGCAGAAGTAGTGCTTGGTATGAAAGGACCATTGACAATGGAGTCCCACATTCTTGAATCTTGACACTTGATGAAGCCTTCCATTCTAATGCACCATGTGTCAAAGTCTTCAGGGGTGATCAGTGGGGACTTGGTCATGGTACCAGTTTCCATATCAGCCTTGGAGAGAGCGGCCATTTGAGTGAGTGGTTTGTAGTGAGGAGTGAAAAACAGGTTGATTTGGATGGTAAGATCTCACAATCAAGAGCCTGGAAGCTCTGATACCAATTGCAGGATCGTGTGTTGGTCACTCAACAGATGGTTTTTCTCTTAAACTCACCTTGATTCGACACCCAGCAAGAGTCTATGAAGAGTTGATCACAATATAACAAGTAACAAGCAATAAAATGAACACAAGATGTAAATTTTCAAGGTACTTTTATATATTACCTCTCAACTCAAAGGATTACAAGACTCTTGGACTCAAATCGCTTCTCTAATGAGTTACATGGAGAAGATATATATAATACTACCTACAGCCGAATATACTTTGATACCAGCTGGGAACCTCTAACCTAACATCTATACTACAAGACTCTAGGTGAGGTCTTTCAGACATTTTGCCTGAGAGTTGGTAGTCAGGACATGTCCCTGACTTACCTTTTGTCACCAACTAAAGTTGGTAACATGTACTATCATAAAAAGATGAACAGTAGAATAAAGTATGGTCAACAACATGGCAGTAGAATAAAGTATGGTCAACAACATGGCTCTTTAAGAAGATGCCATGTTGTATCAGAGGTCTGCAGCGACTGTCAGGGACCATACTTATATCTACTGGACATAGCAATGTCTTCCAAAGGATAAAATGCTTCGGAAGAATAACTTCTTCCGAAACCACTTATACTTCGGAAGACTGCTTCTTCCGAGGCTTGGAGTCTTCTTTGTCTTTGGAAGCAGACTTTGTCTTTAGCTCTTTCTTCAGACTTTGTCTTCGGAAGTTTAGACTTTGTCTTCAACTCTTTCTTCAGACTTTGTCTTCGGAAGCTCAGACTTTGTCTTCA
Source organism: Flaveria linearis (assembly GCA_024085815.1). NCBI lineage: Eukaryota > Viridiplantae > Streptophyta > Magnoliopsida > Asterales > Asteraceae > Flaveria > Flaveria linearis. Next base: position 7,078,208 of record CM044009.1, read on the forward strand.
GCTCTTTCATCAAACTTTGTCTTCGGAAGATAGTCTTCAGCTCTTGGCTTCAGCTGTTGTCTTTAGCTGTTGACTTCAGCTGTTGTCTTCAGCTGTTGACTTCAGCTGTTGTCTTCAGCTGTTGACTTCAGCTGTTGTCTTCAGCTGTTGACTTCAGCTGTTGTCTTCAGCTGTTGACTTCAGTTGTTGCCTTCAGCTGTTGACTTCAGCTGATATCTTCAGCTGATGTTCTTCAGACTCTTGGAAGATCTCATGCTTAGCTTCGAAAGCCCTTGAATGTAGCATCAAAATGACTATGTGAAGTGGTTTTGGTTGCACCAGCCTCATCATGACCCAACAGACCCAAACATATCAAAGACACTTTGACTTTACTAGAACACAATACAAATAGTGACAGACAGAATAGAGATGCGGACAAAAAACACAAAAGACACAAATAACAACAATCAAGATAATTTTTATCAACAATGTGAAAATGAAACAGAAATTATAGCTTGTATTAGTATTAATACTTACATAACCCGCAATTCATATAAAAAATCTATTAGTAAAGCAAAACATGATCAAGATATAACACATGCTATAAAATCTAATAACCATTCCACATATTTATCGTATACACATTTTTTAAAAAAATCACATCATTCAACATTATTAGAATCATATCTAATTAAACAACCTGAAACAAAATTCACATTAACAATAACCACTCGATTCATCAAGCGACCAGAAACTACACGAAGAGTCATAAGACTCTATAAGACTCAGACTAACATCTGAAGCAAAGAGAAAGATTGATTTCATTGTAAAGAACTTAAAACTAAAAAACTTTTACAATAACACGAATCTACATGAAAAAATTAACAGACAAGGCCAAATATTATGTTGATCAAATCATAAAGTTTATATTCAACAATGATAAAGAATAAACTCAAATAATGCCACAGGACACATTATGAATAAGATTTGAGAGACATTAATGTGAACACAAGAGTAGATACCCACCAAAATGATGTTCATATTTCATCAGATTTGTAAATTGATGAATAAAATTTGGTCTTGTATGCACAAACTATAAAACAATTATTTAATTATAGAAGACATGAATAACAAGATTTGAGAGAGACTCCACTCAACACATGAAGACAAGACTAAAAAGACCTTAATCAAATAATGAATTTTAGATTAATTATTGACAAAGAATAATTGTAAAACTACCACAAGGCATACCATAACATGTAGTAAACACTACATCAAAGAACAACCATACATATTTCAAACTATCATGAAATTATATGATTGTTTAACAAATATCAGACATAAATCTGATGAGGCATAAAGTCACAAGACTTAAGAGAAAGACATGTTATAAGACATATACCAACTTTCTGTAACATCAAAGAAAACAAAAAAATCAGAAGCATATCTAATTAAGACAGAAGGAATCATATGATTCACTAAGATTATCAGAAACATATCTGATAAGAAAGATAGAAGCCACACAACTTTTAAGAGCTCAGATTTACATCTGAAGATATGAATTATGAAGAACATAAAGACTAATTTTGACTTTGGTCAAAAAACTTTTACAACTTCACATATAAGACAGAATCATAAGATTCAAGAGACAAATCTGATAAAAAGAATCATACAATACAGAATAAGATTTGAGAAGAGTAATATCTTTTAGATTATTACTACTAGCAACCTTAAAAAATATGATTCATAAAAGGAAAGAACAAGATTTAAGAAGAGTAATATCTTTGTGATTATTACTACTAGTAACCTTGATTTAAGATCCAATAAGACATCGAACCCAAGATTGAACAATAAACTATAGCACGCTCAACTGATTTAAAGATTGATAACCATAAAATCTTTAATAACTAAACCATCTCTTTTTTGGAAAAGTCCAAAAACAGACAAACTTATAGAATAAGATTGAAATCATATTTGACATTACCCCCACTCAATCTTATTCTAGAAACAAGAAATATAGACAAGAGAGTCAAGAATATGGACAAGAAACAGATTAGCAAAACTTTTGTTTTCTAATACTAGGATTAGATCATTAAGCAATTTATCTTTCATTTCTTAAAAACAATGATTTATTTAAGGAATCAACAACCTGAGCAACTTGTTTTTAAAGAAAATTCAAGAAAAAATTCAACACGTGTTTCTTAATACACAATTATCAAGAAAAACTCAACATGCATTTCTTAATACATGGAATCTTTACACAAATCATACCCAATTTTTAAACTAATGAGCAGTGAGCTCATAAACGATAGGTCATATAAAAATGGACTACCTATTAACCATTTTGCATATGTGAATTGCCATTTATGAACTATATATCAATACTCAGGTAGTGAATAAAAAACACACATAAGAGATATGCAAGTAACCAATATACAAGAGCTCATAAAAAAATAGAATAAAGCACAATACAAGATAACAGATTTCATGCAACATATAGAATGCAACAATCAATAGTGTTGTGGCTCTCCGTGTATGCACACAGTCAGGTAATGTTTCTCCTTGATAATTCATCAATACTGGTACTCCTAAACTGATCAAATAATGCCTAACAAGAGATAATTCGTTTGACAAGTAATATAATTATAGAAGGGTGAACTTACATATCTAACCAGCCAATAATGCAAGAGCATCATGCCTAAAGCGAAGCAACCCACCAAAGTTTATTGCAAGAATCCATCTATTTAGCTGTTAAATGGAAAGAGACACCCTCATCCTCATTCGAAGCTTCCTGTTCCAGAGCAGAAATTGCAGGACTAATAAGTTCATCACCCCATCGGCACCGTCGATGATTCCAGTCTCAAACGACCCTTATGCCATTGTTTTGTGAAATAGAATTGGTACGAGATCGCTGGTGGTAAAATTATAAAGATCGCCAACGCCGACAGAGACATAGTGAAGTTAGAAAAGGTGAGCAAGAATAGAGGGTATCAGCATAGATTATGGACAATTGAGAGAAGTGAAAGGTTATCGAACATGTAGATGTCGATTTGAAAAAAAATAACACAAAAAATGATCATTTTGAAAGTCAGTTTTCTAACATATCAAAACTTGATCGACCTTGGCCGCTTTTTCAGATCTTGAGTTTTATTCTCAAACCCTAGAAATTTGACACTTCCAGCCGATAATGAAAGATAAATCAAACATCGATCCTTTGACTTCAATCAAGCCAAGTAAACGAGGGAATCAAAAGCCCAAATAGATCAAGAATCTGACCAGAAGCCCCGTGTGTAATCAAAGAGAATCTGAGACACGTATGAATCCAAATTACAGATTAAGATCAAGATAATGAGAACTCCAATCGTTCACAACCAAGAACTTAGCATGTTGAATGAAACCATTTCTTGACAGCGGAAGACTTTAACAATACAAACTTTAGAGCGATACTATACCCAGAACCAACAAAGCAATAGAGAAGACAACGGATCAAGAGCCTCACAGCTCTGATACCATGTCAAAAACACATAATCCATTCATCTTTGACGCAGAATATACAAAACCTAACTCAAATACTATACAGTTCTTGAAGAAATCAGAAAAGAACTTCTGACAACAGAAATCAAACTATTAGATCATCAACACAATGACCTAAAATATACCAAGAACATTCGACTAACACTCAAGAACTCAACAATGAGTCAGATACGGAAAACCCTAACTGGGAAAGAGATGAATCGAGCCTAACAAGACAAATAGATGATCAATAGAGTGACCAGAGAATCATTTTTTTTGATGAACATCATGAACCTATCAAGAACATGGAGGTGAATAGGTAATGGTCTCCTAAGTTTATAGTATGAGCATATATTCACATGAAGGAAGCCCAGGTTATGTACAGGCGTACAGCAGTAGCCCAAGTGCAAAGCCCATCACCACATTAGCCCAACTAGCTCACAAGCAATCCAGTAATCCAACTCAAAGTCGTCCATTTACATGAAAAACCAAAGTACACATTAGAGACAATACTATCAAAATGTGTGTTATTGAATTGAACCGTATGTATATTTCAACAGATTGCACCCTCTTCGATAATATACGTGCGCATGTTTGTAATAATGTGAAGAAATGTAAAGCGTGGGTTATCTTTAAAAAAACAGTTAAAAACGTATGTATTATAAATATTGAATATAAAGATAAATAGTAATTAGTAATGATAATTTGGTTATTATAAAACCATTACACAATTTAATTGATGATAAACAAATTTTGTATTTAAAATACTGTAATTTTTTTAAATGTCATCTTTTATCTTCTATTTATAATAAAAGAAAAAGTAAATTACTATTTCTCATTCTTATGGTTTGTTTAAAATAACCATTTGAGTTAATTGTTATTTTCATCATCGAGGTATGGTGCCTCTCGTCATTTTTGTCGAAAAACTTTTTTTTCCACTCTGTGTCCCTGATATTCTAAAAACTTGTTATTTTCATCCATTTTCGTTAACCCTGTTTGTTTTACGTATAAAGTGCACATCAACTTTGAATATTGAAAGCAATCAAATAATATTTGAATGTTTGGGGCGATTGAACAATGTTTATTTAGGTTTTTTTTCTGATGAAGTGCAAAAGTACATAAATATCCTTCATATGTGGGGCACGTAATGACTACTTAATAGGTAAAATAAACGAGGTTAACGAAAATGGATGAAAATTTTAAGTTTTTTAAATGTCAAGGACACAAAGGAGAAACAAAGTATTAATGGATGAAAATGGCAAAATATATTAAACCTCAGGGATGAAATGACAATTTACTCTAGTTATTTTTATCCAAAAGTTTAAAAATAACCATTTTATTCTAGTAGTTGTGATTAACCAACGATATCATCCAGTTCATTTAACTCATCCATAAATTCCATTAAAAGCTCCCCTCATATGACGGACATTTTAGTTAATTTAATTTGGAAAAAAAACTTTTTAGTTCCCATCTCCCAAACTCGACACATACAATTGATTGACTTCACAACCTGCAATCGTCTGTCGATGAACTTTACAAGTTGCGACTCCTCATCAATCTGACTTTACAACCTATGAATCCTCTATCGATTGACTTAACTAGCCGTGACTCCTTATTGATTGGTTTCACAGACCTGCAACTCCTATATTAATCCTTCCAACAATCCGTGGTCATGGTTATTTTGTTGTGGTATGTTTCAAAAAAAGATTATAGGTTCGATTCTTACTAGGTTTATGGTGAGTTTGTATTACTTTGCTTCCTAATTCTTGTTCACTGCCATTATTGTTCTATCTTATGGTTTTATGGTTTAAAATGAAAACAACACACATCACATATAAAAATAATCTTTTTTCAAGTTAAATTAACTAAAATCCCCCTCATATGAGGGCGCATGGGGGACTTTAACTGAAATTCATTTATGGAATTAACGAATTTGATGAAAATCGTTACTTAATTGAAACTATTAGACTAAAATGGTTATTTTTACTTTTGAATAACAATAATTATTTTAAGCAACCTTAGAAATGAAAATAGTAACTTAAATCTTAGGAATGAAATTAGTTACTCTTAGAGAAAAGAGATTAACGACTTGTAAACATATTAAGTCATAACTTAACACTTATATAATTTTAAACAACTATTGTCCCTTGACAACATCTCATTTATTTTAATTTACTTCCGTAACTATTTTAATTAGAAAAAAAATCAACAAGGAAACAACTTAATACAAAGTATTAGATTTCTTATTAATTTGTTTGGAATGCACGCTAATAGGTAGTGGTGTAGAAAAAACCAGTTTGATTTTCCAAACTGGCTCAAAACCCGACCCTGTATAGCCAAAAAATGGATTCAGCCGAAACCGGTTTCAAACTGACCCAACTTGTTGGGTTTGTACTTGGTTTGACTCCCCATGCATTGAAATCGGTTTCAACCCAGTCCGGTTCCTCATTTGGTTTGCAAACTAGTTTCATAATTCGGTCTTATTATATAGCCGTTGACTAACGGGTAATATTATTGTTTTTTCTATTTTTGACCATTTTTATTTACATTTACTCCGCACCAAACTGGTACAAATAAATAGTGGTTTTTTAAATTGAATAACTTAAAACATTCTCACTCTATAATATCTTGAAAAACAACCAATTAATATTAGGACTTGTAAATTTTTGTGTTTCCAGAAATAAACAATAAAATAGTTGGAAAAGAAACTAATGCTAGGACTAAATTTTTTTACGTGTTTCAATTTTCCAAGTATTAAATATAATTAATGAAAATTTTATTATGTTGTTTTGTTTAAGTTTAAACTTTTCTATACAAACAAAATAAAAAATATAAAAATCAAAACCGGTTTGTTATCCGTTTAGACCCAAATTGGTTGAAACCCAAACCGATTTAGCCTCAAACCGGTTTTGACTACTGTTGACCAAACCCATAGAACCAGTTTTTAAAAAAACTTGGTTTGTACACCTCTAAATTAATAAGCTTATGATATTTGAATTATTTTCATTTATACTTATATTTACATTTGAAAAATATGAATATGAAAATAATAATTTCAAACATATTAATATTATATACTAGTTGTATTCCACCCGCCGCTTCGCGGTGGGACTAAATTTGTTTTAACGTTTTTAAAGGCTCAGAAATGATGGTTTGTTGTGGCTGTAAACAACTGGTTATCACGCCAAAACAATAAACACCAAATTCATAATTTCATCATCATCTCCTACATGTAAAACATTAAAAAATCTCAGATGCACATCGTCACCAAGCCAACAAAATTAACATTGCCAATATAACAGCCTAACATTACCCGCATAGAACCAAAAATACATACAAACATATTAACACAATCAACATAACAGCAACACCGATAGAGACTACCAACGATAGTCAGTTAGGGTGCCTGGAGACACAGAAAGGAGACCTCGCCGTGGCTGCACCCTAGAAGAATGCCACGCCCAAACAATAAAGACCTAAACTTCCTTAGCATCACAGTCTCAATCAAATCCAACTAAATCAGGCAATCAATGGTGATCTACAATCACATATATTTAACGTTTAAAAAAGCAAGGCAAAGAAACTTATTTGCATCTCAGATGAGTCCATGCCCACCATCATCGATGATATAGAAAGCAAGTTTCCAAAAAAGTCATGAAAACCATGAAAGAAGACGAGGGTTTCATGTAACACCCGGCCCCTCATACCATCAATATTGTTCGTTTTGCCCACGAATAGCTTAAGGATTTGCTTTTGGTTGCTTGGGTGAAAACTTCCCAGGGAGGTCAACTATCCCTGGATTGCTGCCACCAGAGCACGCTTAACTATGAAGTTCTCATCTCATCCACGACCAATACGCCCAAACGCGTTGATGATATTAGAGACCAAACATTCCTTATGAACCATGAATCTCTCCTGTCCACGGTCGATATGGGATTTATGTAGGGTGTCACAATCACCCCCCCCTTGGAGTCGGGTGTTACAGAATGGTATCAGAGCATGCTTAACTGTGGAGTTCTCCTCTCATCCACAGCCAATACACCCAAAACACGTTGGTGATATTAGAGACCGAACATTCCTTATGAACCATGAATCTCTCCTGTCCACGGCCGATGTGAAATTTATGTAGGGTGTCACAATCGCCCCCCCTTTGGAGCCAGGTGTTACAGAATGGTATCAGAGCACGCTTAACTGTGGAGCTCTTATCTCATCCACAACCAATACGCCTAAAACGCGTTGGTGATATTATAGACCGAACATTCCTTATGAACCATGAATCTCTCCTGTCCACGGCCGATGTGGGATTTATGTAGGGTGTCACATTTCAGCATTTGTGGCTTTGAGCTCTTGGATGCGGACATGTGCCTAAAGCCATCGTCATCGAGAAATTAACCAAGAACAGACAACCATACGCATAATTACTGCTAGAGTACACCACTATAAAGCAAACATAGCTCACATATGTGTTCAAAACGGGCACCCACCAACAAACATGGTCCAATCGGAGCCTTAGCGACCCTCATCAGCGTAATTTGTGGTCGATAGGCTTGCATGTTGAATCTGAAAAACACAATTAAGGTATAGGTGGGTCATCATGCCGAAAATGGCCAGCCGAGGGGCAAACCCTCTCACACGACGACAACCCCCTAAAACCCTAGCTAGTAGGGCCGAACATGGCAGGAACCAAAGACGAAGGGAGAGAGAGAGAGAGAGAGAGAGACGAACGGAGGCACCATAGTCGCCAGGGGAGCACGCCGCTGGCGACACATCCCGACAACACCGAAGAGCCACCACCACAAACCTACCACCGCAACCGTGCCTCTCTCTAGAAAAAAGCAATGGCAGGGTGACGATGGCCAAAACAGGCGGCAAGGCGGCGATGGCCAAAACAGGTGGCAGGCGGCAATGGTCAAAACCGACGGCAGATGGCGATGGTCAAAACCGACGGCAGATGGCGATGGCCAAAACCAACAGCCAAACACCGTACATCTCTCTCTATGTATTTGTCTCTAAATCTGATTATAAAGCTACTTTGAGAGGAAGGGGCAGAGTGCAAAATCAGACAAAATCAGGTAGCCAAAACAATAAACCCCACATGCACACTATTCTCTCACATTTCTTTTAAGAGATAGGGAATTATTAACTATTAGTTAATATGTTTATATCTAATGTTTCGATTCATGTCTATAATATACGTGTCGTTAGACTAGTTATTTAATAGGAGAAAAGTGAAAAACACAGGTGATGAGTAATCAACGAGTGACACGTGTCTTGTCATTTAATAAGAAAGATGCCGAAAAATAATAGTTAGAAAACATTAAAAAATGACACTTGTTCACAACAAATTTTATTTATTATAGTATAGTTAAGTTTGTAATGCTCACGTTGTAAAAGCATATCAAAACATTTAACATTGCGACCTAAAACTTATAAAAAGGTCAACATGTAGATTTTTGGTGAATCTAAATTCTGAAGTTATAACAATGCATCCAACCCACTACAATATGCATCTTAGGGTAGATCTAACATATTGCAACGATCGGTCCATATTCTTACGTTGAATTCAATGCTTTAATTATTTCAGATGTAAATATATACACCACATCTAACTATTTGATTTTCTATTGTAATGAGTTCTTTTATGTATAAAAAAAGGGCGTACCTGGTGCTGCAAAGAGCTCCCGCATTTTCGCAGGGTCCAGGGGGGTCCGTCCCATTTAAGGGAAGATGTACGCGGTCTTTCCCCACATTTTGTGGGGAGGCCGTTTCCACGGATCGAACCTGAGACCTTCGGTCCCTTAGGAACAACTTTTACCGCTCATCCATTGTGTGGTTTATTTGTCATCGTTGTATCTCTTTCATTATAAATAGCTTTACTCATATAAACGCTAGGTTTGACATAAAAATTAATATAAAAACAAAGAAGAAAGAAAAATAAGAATGGAAATAAACTACATACATTTATAAATTTTACTTAAATTAATTTTTATATAATAAGTCCTTTTGATTTAAAAATAATAATTTAATTTGAATTATAGAAGGCAGTGGAGCCCACATGCAACAACCGAAGACTCTGAATATTTGATTTTGTCTCCAATATTCTCGTCGAGTCCAGCATGCATATGGGTTGGGCCCACCACAAGATATGTCCCAAAGATCTGGCCCCACATTAATGGCCCACACTACCAATTCACACAATAAAAGTGACCAAAATGTTCCACTAGGTAATAGGTACAACCCCCACCCAGTCAAATCATTCACAATAAGTAAAAATAAAGTACACTTGTCAATGCAACTCACTAGTCAAACTAAATATTGTGTTTTTACTTGCACATTTATCATTTATGTTCTCATAGATTTTTTCTTTATTTTTATTATTATATAGAATATTAATTATCTAACTTTCTTATACATTATACGTTATACTTAAGTTTTAAATCTTTAGTGGGTTATACCTATTTTTTTTAAATTTTCTTACTTTTAACACTAATACTTTCATATTTACAACTAACTACTACAATATTTCACTTTCAACTTTTGTTCTCTATACATTTCAACAATTATAAATTTTTCGCTTTACATTTTGGTTTAAATTTTATGAGTTAACATGTTGCAACGTATGCGTGTGGTTCAACATTTTTACGTCTATTTTCATTCGTTTACCGGCCCGTGACAATGCGCGTTAGATCAACTTAGTTATAGTTTAAATGCTTACATTTCAAATGTGGTGTTTAAATGTTTTTACGTCTACCAACTGTTTGATTTTTTTTTTCCATTTTTATTTCCTTTTAATACGAGTTTTTCCGGTGTTGGTGGTCGCTGATGGTGGTGTGAAATTGGTGCTACTTGATTTGATTTTATGCCCTCCGTCGCAACACGGGTGACTTAATGTTAGTTTTAACTAAATATCATATTTATAGAATACTAATTACCAACTTGATATGTTTTGTGGGTAATATTATATGTTTAGTGGGTTGTACCACCTTTTTTTTCTTCTTAAACATAACTTTTTCTTATTTTAACTTACTCATTTTATATTTTTACAAATAACCCTAATATTTTTTTTATTTTCATCTTTGATCTCTCATACTCTTCATATTATACAATTTATTTGTTTTGAGTTTCCTTCTAAATTTTGCGAATAACACATCGCAACACGTGTGTGTGATTCAATATTTTTAGCCTTATTTTTTTTAGTTTAACGACCCTGTCATAACGCGCTGGTTCTAGATTGACTTACTTATTGTGTTATATGTTTTGTGTTTCGCTTACGTGGTTCAACTTTTTACACTTACTTTTCGTTTGATTTTATTCTCTTCGTTATTTTTTTCCTTTTCAATACAGTTGTTTCAGTGTTGGTGGTTACTTGCGGTTGTGTGTCATTGTTGGCACTTGACATGGTTTTACGCGCTCCATTGCAACGCAGGGGACTTAATACTAGTTTTAACTAAATACTATATCTCTAAACTTTGTTTCACATTGCACAATTAATTTTTATCTCTAATTCCATCTTACTCGTTAACATTTATTTAAAGTAAATTACCATTTGCATCCCTGAGTTTTGTTCATTTTAACAACTTGTATCCCTGCAATTTTAAAATTGTCATCCGCCCCCTGACATTTCATGTTATCTTCATTTGAATCTATATGTTTCTTTATCTTGAGTCCAAATGACCAATACTATTAATGTTTCTGTTAAATTTATTATTAAAACTACAAACTACCCTTAAAATTAAATAATATCATAAATAACTTATGGGTCCCATCCATCAACATCATCTTCTTCAAATCACCACCACCACAACCACCCCCATCACCACCACCACAAACCACCCCCATCACCACCACCACATCCACCCGGTAATCAAAGCTAGTTGCCGATCCAACAACCAATCCACCACCAAACCACCACCAAAAGCTTCTGCAACAAACCCATCAAAAATCCAGAAGCAATCAACCCCCAATCATCCTTTCAGCCGAAAAAAGCTCTGTAAAATCATCTCAAATCACCATGACGATCAAAGCTAGAATCTTTATTAACCTTCACTTAACTTAAATTGAACTCTCACACAGCTCTAGTTACCCGAGGTTTGAAGAAGCTAACCAAAGCTGGAGTTTTTTGCGGTTTCTTTCTTCCCGATGGGCGGAGAAACAAAGGGATTCAAGCATACTTCTGATACTTACAATGCGTTAATCGAAGCTTTGGGTAAGATCAATCAGTTCAAGATGAAATGGACATTTGTTAATGAGATGAAGGTTAAAGGGTGTTGGATAAGACCACATTTGCTTTGATCTCGAGGCGATACGCGAGGGCGAAGAAGGTGAAAGAAGCGAATGAGGCGTTCGAGAGGATCGAGAAGTTCGGGTTCAAGATTGAGATTTGTTAGTCCGCCGCCACGATATCCGCTAGCAACGCTACAACCCGAACCTCAAACCCCGACCGCGCACCTCGTAACACCGGCGTATGGTGGTCACACGACGGAGCAAAACCTCAACCCCCGACCGCACCTCGTAACACCGGCGTATGGTGGTCACCGACGGAGCAAAGGACGGATTTCTCCTTCCTGTTACCCGTTTTCTTCAACTATTCATTGATGGAGCTGGATGTAGTGAGAGGAAGAAGAAGAGAAGATGTGGTGGTGTATCATTTAGAGGTTGACTGTGGAAAAAGAAGAAGAGTGGTGGTCCCATAAATTTTTTATTTTTTATATTTTTAATTCTTAGAGGTATTTTAGTCTTTTTATAAAAGAACTAACGGAAAAACTAATGGTGTTAGGGTTTTGGATACAAAATGGATATAAATAAAACGTTAGGGAGGGGATGACATTTTGAAATCGTAGGGATGCAAGTGGTTAAATGAACAAAACTCAGGGATGCAAATGGTAATTTACTCTTTATTTTATTTTTTTCTTATAAACTCATAAAAAATAAAAGACTGATAATAATGAATCTTTATTTTTTGAAAATCATTATTCATAAATCTATTTTAATGATAGAGATAAAAAATGAAGATTCCAATGAAGATACAATATATTAAATCTCTAAACATTAAAGATGAACATAAAACTCCATTCGATTGCTTTTAAACAATAGCATGTAATTTTTAGACGATATCCTATCTATAAATGATCCCTTAGACCAGCTGGTTAAAATTAGTTTACTCATGACATGTAATATGGGAGAGGTCATGTGTTCAAGTCTCACTTTGAGCAATATGTTCACTTGTTCAGAGTTGTGCCAGAGAGTTTTTCTCAGCAATGAGTTTCCTCCCTGAGTGGGTTGTCGGTGCGGTCCCCGGCTAAAACAACACGGATAGATGAGCCCGATTTAAGATAACATCCCTCCTATACATCAGGGTCGCATATTGCCGTTTAAAAATAATATCCACTCTACATACTACTATTAATTTACACAAACTAAACACATGCGTTACTCTAGTATTGACGTTAAAAGTAATATTCCCATTATACCTCTATATGTCTTTGACATTAAACACATCCTTCCACCTCCAAACACGTATTATTATTATTTTCGACTCTTTAATGATTCTTCAAATTGGCTTAGGGCATGAGGGGTAGGTCAACATTCAAGTTTTAGAAAAATTTACTACAATCTACAACTATTTCAAATTTCAGATAATCAAGTTATTTACTCTAACCAACCATCTCAAATGACTCATGTTGATCACTTAGCTCAACGTGCTTTATGATATTTCAACCAAACCGACTCAGCTACTCAAAATGAATTTTATGTCGAATCAAATTTCTCTAACTCATACGAGTTCTAATATTCGTAATCTTCAAACCATTGACTAATAATTCAGATGGAACTATAAGAACTTACAATAAACTTTAACACTTCAAAAAAAAAAAAGAAAGACAATCAAAATAATTATTCAATTATTTTATGAATTATTATAAACTATTCCAGACATCGAGATCATTCACTTAACTCAACGAGCTAAATATAACTTAACTAACTAATTCAACTAATTTTTTTTTTTATTTTTATCATATTTCTTAGCTCGGATCAACTCTTAAATCTTTTATCTTTAAAACCAAATTTATCACACGTAGAAACTGAAATTATTACAACTAGAAACTGAAATTATACAATTTACAATGATCATCTTTATCATCATCGTCATCATCATCATCATCATCAAAAACAACAAACCAGTGATCAGAATACTCCTCCTCCTTTTCCTGTAAAATTTCAACTTTTTTTATTATTTAGGTTTGAATTTTGTAACTTTTTTGCTTTATTTAAGTTATTATCTTGATCTCAAATTCCACAGAGTTACTATAATATATATTATTATTGCAGTAAGTGGAGATAATTAAGTTCATGTCATCCACAAAGTAAGAGTTCAAGCAGTAGTCAGTTCATCTCTGATAAAAAGAAACCTAAGCTCATCTGACCATCCCACTGGTACGTTCAGAACACTCACAAATGTTTGACCGTTTAATGTTTGACTTCATCCACACACAAAGTCTTTGAATTTCTTGTTATTTTCAAAATTATATACATATATATACACAGAATATTTATAATGGAAAAAGATGTCATCAATATCTTGTTGTTACTAACAATAATTACCAATTTAGCAAAATCATACCAAGTGTCAAAGTGACGAATATCACTTTAGACTTTAGAGTTTGAAAAGACAAAAAACAAAACTGATTTTTCTCTATTTTAGAGAGACAAAAAATATATTAACGGTAGAAAATTAAAGGGAAAGATTATATTTATTGTGTTTTTTTTAAAATTAGATCTGATATAAGCAAAACTGGATTCAGAAATGAAAAATAGTTTTAATAGTTAAATATTAGACACTACTTGTAGCAAATAAGTAATTTTACTTTGCAATAATTAAACAGGATTATTTTGGGTAAGTAATTATTAACTACACAAAAGTAAAAATATAATTTAGCAAAACGTAATGAGAAAAAATGATTGAGCCTAAGATTTGAAAATTATTTGAAGCAAAGTAAACGGATTTGGTCTTCTTAAATTAATCCCTTGACAATGACATCTTCTTTTCTTTAATCTATTTTCTTTTGTCCATAGTTGACAAATGTCTCATATGAAACTAACCGTGGTTAAGTTTACTCACTTAACCATCTTACGTTTATATTACTAAATATTTTGAAAATCGGTCCAAGAGTTAACCCGTTGTTTGGCTAGTACGATCAGTTTATTTGTGTCTGTTCCATTAACTCGATCATCCCCTATTAGTTTCTGGGTTAACCGTTTGGAACGTGTGGTGATTCGTTGTAAAATAATAATTAAGAACTACATTAGTAAGGAATCATTTTCTGAACATGATTACATGTCATTTTTATACTAAAAAACTTTCATTATTTATTTGTCACGGCCTAAAACGAACACAATGAGTAACTATTTTCATCTAATAATATATAGGTGGAACAAAGGAGGATAAAAAGAAGGTGATAACAAGAGTGGTGTACCCATTTGCATTGGTAAAGCCAGGAGGATTCAAAGGGGATATGACTTTGAATGACATCAATGAAAGAATCTTAATGCCGCCGACTAGGCCAGTCCGTCATCCGGTGGGAGACTTTGCTTGTCGGCCGTTGGGTTCACTAGACGGACCAGGCCTATCGGGGAAGGTTGTGTGGTGGCTCTCACTAGGATCCAAACATACGGGAGAGGCACAATCACGATTATTAGGACTAAAAACTAATTAGTGCATATATATGTATAGATGTTTGTATCTTGATGATGTATAAACATGACATGTTTATTCTAGGCCTGTAAAGGAGTTGAGCCAAGCTAAGATAGTCTCGGATCAAGCACTCAAGCTTGAAACTAAACAAGCCAGCTCGGCTTAGCTCCTTTATCTTAAAGAGTTAAAATGTTAAGCTAAGGCCTGAACCTTTTAAAATCTCATATGGACTCAAAAACAAATGTCTTATGTATCGTTCGTCTCTTTAGACACTTGTGCAAAGAACATATATAGATTATCTCATATCACCGAGAATGTTGCTATATATGCAGGGGGGACCTATGTGGTGGGGAGGGGTAGCCTCCGCTACCCCTCAATTTTTAACGCGTAGTGTAAAAAAAAAATTATACAGAATTTTTTTTTATGGTTTTACGTTACCCCTGAGAAATTTTACGTTACCCCTAAAAAAAATTTATACTAAAAACTTTATAGGAAATTTTAATTTTATAAAAATTAATGTAATATTTTAATAAAAATATTACCTTTTATAAAAATATTAAAAAACCCAATTCAATTTATTAATTTAACCCACTTAAAAAAACCCAACCCAATTAAATTCAACCTATTAACCTATTAACCCATTCACCCACTAAAAACCCAACCCAATTAAAAAACCAAAAACACTTAAACCAAAAACCCAACCCATTGAACCCAACCCTGATGCTCCCGAGTCCCGCCTCCCTGCTCTCGTTCGCTGCTGCAGTGCTGCTCCCTGCTCCGTTCGCTGGCTCGCTGCTGCTCACTGCTCTCGTTCGCTGCTGCTCCCTCTCGGCCTCTTCCTCTCGTTCGTGCTGCTCCCTCTCGGCCTCTCCCTCTCGTTCGCTGCTGCTCCCTCTCGGCCTCTCCCTCGGTTCCGAACAGGTAACTTGAGTCTTGAAATTGATTTGAGTTTTATGATTGTGGAGTTATTGTGGTAACTTGAAATTGGTTTGAAATTGCTCGGTTCCTGCTGCTGATTCAGTGATTCCTGCTGCCCTCGAACTTGAAATTTTAACTTGAAATTGGTTTGAGTTAGTAATTTATGATTGTGGAGTTATTGTGGTAATTTAGGTTTATGATCTTGAAATTAGGGATTTGAAATTGGGGATTTGAAATGGGGGATTTGAAATTAGGTTTATGAACTTGAAATGGGGATTTGAAATGGGGATTTGAAATTAGGTTTATGAACTTAAAATGGGGATTTGAAATTAGGTTTATGAAATTGAATTTTGTTATTTGAATTGTGTTAATTTGTTATATGAATTTTTTAATCTTAGTTTGTTGTTTGAAATTGAACTAGGGATTTGGAAAATGAAGAAACAAGTCCACCCCCCAAATCCCTACTTGTTTGCTGCTGCTTCTTAATGCTTGTTTGTTTGCGATTTGCTGCTGCTGCTGCTTATGTTGCCTGCCATGCTGCTGTTTGTTGGTTGTTTGCTGCTGCAGTGTTGCTCAAGCCCCCACCCCCCAAATCAAAGAGTTGAATCCTTGAAGGTATTCTTTCTACTTTCTAGGTTTAAGTGTTATTTGCAAGATTTCTAGAGTGGAAGATTGAGTAATTGTTATTTGATTTAATGTTTAGGTTTTATTGGCAATTAGGGATTTGTATTGAAATTACTAAATAACATTATAATTTAAACAAATTATAATAAGCTTAAAATTTAAATAACTAAACAACTAACAAACCCAAAATACCAAATAATATTTATAAAAACATTAATAAGTTAATAACTAACAAACCCAAAATACTAAATAACATGACCAAAATTATAATAAGCCCAAAATTTAAATAACTTAAAAACCTAACACGTTTACAAGCTCAAATACCCATTACCCAAACTAAACAAATTTAAAAAATAACTAGTTATACCAATAACCCTCACCGCCTCACCTTGTCATCGATCACCTTTATTATCGAGTCAATTCATTCGAGTTCAATTCTTCGGATTTGTGTTGAATGATCTTCATTCGGACCCCTTTATTATCGTATTTTTTTCTTTATTTATATAAATGTACGGTAAAAAAAATTTACGTTACCCCTGAACTTTTCTTCTAGATCCGCCACTGTATATATGGCGCCCTTGAAAACCAAATGAAATACACGTACAAACATATATATACCTACACATATAATATACATTGAAGGGCTTTCATTTCAAACCAAAAACTTGTTGAAAACTACGAAAATTAAATGTTGCACTTGTACGTGTGTATGATGTAGTTCTCGTAGTTATCATCGTACTAACAATTCTGAAAAGAACATATCCTCATACACACATACATACAAAAACATATATAAATGCACACATACACATACATAGGTGGTGTTTGGCTTGGCTTTTCAAAAGGCCTTTTTAGCTTATTTAGGAGTGAAATGACAAAAATACCCCTTTAAAAAAAGCCAATAAGTTAAAATTTTTAGCTTATTTGACTTATTTGAGGGGTTATTTTGTTTTTTTACCCTTCAAATAAGTCAAAGGAGAAAAAAAAGCACTCCCAAACACCACCATAAAAGATGAGCCAAATAAAAAATAAGTCGGTTAAAACAAATTACATAAAATCATAAAAGACATGAAAAGGTATTTTGAGTAAGCATGTATATATGTGATAACAAAAATACGCTAAAACGTATCTAGTGTTTTATGAAAGGTCATGACGAAGTTGATTTAATTCTCATAAACTAAATGTAAGTATTTTCTACTTAAAAATTAGTATCAAGGTTGTAATTTCAACCAACCCCAAGAACCATCTATGTACTTTTTAAAATTTTTTTTTATAAATCTACATTCCACTTCTACTTAATTTCAATGCAATATGTGACAAAGTGCACTTATATATAAGTAATGTTTTTAAAATCAGATTAGACATCAAAACAATCTCCTATTGGTTTATTGATTGAACCGGAATTAAGAACCGCATGAGTTCATAAATAATATTAGAATTCATTAAGTAATAAAGAGAACTATATGTCAATGAGTCTTAGATCAACTTTTTATGAGGAGTCACCCTATAACTTTTCAAAATGGAGGTTCAAGTGGGTCAAGGGTTTTACCACAGTGGGCCTTTGAGTGGTGGATTTGAACACATAGAGTGTCGATGATTAAGGTCATGGTCTTCAATTTCGATCCAACCAGCCGTTTCATTTACAAACGGTTGAAAACAACATAACCTGACCGCCGCACTCACAGTTGCTGTCAGATCTAGACTTGAAAACATTATAAGTATTTACTCTCTAATGGGAAAAAACAAATTAGAATGAAAATTAACTTTAATTAGTTAATCGATGGTGTGGTTAAAGGGTTGGTCTGCTGTACTAACTGACCCAGATTCAAATTTCACCCTACCCATTTACCTTCTGCGGCATTCAGTGAGGGTTTGGCTCGGGGTTTCATTTCGGGTTCGATCCTGATGGGGACGGGAGTTTACAGATTCAATCCGATTCCCTCACATCTGGGGGTATGTTTTAACGACTGACGGCTAGATCTAGAGTAATCAATCCCGATAAATTATCAGATTCTTCAAAGTCCTTTGCTGTTAAAAAATAAATTTAATCGATCCCTAGATATTAGGGTGAGCATTCACAACCCGTGCCCTATAATCATGTGAGTGTTTTGGTATATTAATGGAATGATTTTGAGTGGTTGTGAGTGAAGGAGAGAGAAAATGTTATTGTGGATTGGTATATTTAAAGAATCACTGTACAATCCTTATAAATTTTTTATATTTTTGAAAGTGGTTATGAGTGAAGGAGAGAAAAAGGTAATGAAAAAGGTATAAAAATATATTATTTAATTGAAAGGAGAGAGAAGAAGTAGTGATTTTTAGTGTATTATATGGATAAGATAAGGAATGGACTGTGAATGCTCTAACCCCGCAATACTACTTAGAAACATGTAACAAATAATGTGCCGACGAGTCACGAGGTATCCAGTCACTTTCTTTGCATCTTTTTCTTTTTTAATCAACTATAACTCCATAAGTGTCTCTCCTCCTACCAAAACACCCAAAGCAGTAGTAACAAGAATCAAATAAAAAAAACAAAACAAAATAAAAAATGCAATGTCTCAGAACCGGATCGGACGTCGAACCGGACGTCTTACTGTTTGGTGGTCGGACCGGTCGGACCGGTCGGATCGGATGGACCGGATTTAACTATATTTTAATTATATTTATATATGTAATTAAATGTAAGTAATTTTATATATGATTTATACATATATTTTATAGTTATATATAAAACTTAACTATATTTGTAAATCTTACGTACTAATTTATGTTTAACCACCCCTTTTTAACCCCCTAAAAGCAAAAAAAAAAAAAAAAAATAGAAAACCGTCACAAACCGTCCGGTTTCGCCGGTCCAACCGCCGGTTCGGTTCGGACCGGCCGGTTCAAATGGCCAAAAACGATCCACCCTCGACCGGACCGACCGGCCACCGATTCGCGTCGAACCGTCGGACCGCCGGTCCGATCCGGTCCTAACAACATTGAAAAAATGGAAATGCACTTCGGTTTCTGTACGGTCAATGCTGTTCTCCGCCACCAACCACCACCACCACCACCGCCCACCACCGTTGACGCGCCACTCGGCTACCACGGTGTTTCTTCCTCCACCGTCGGCGTCTCCGCCCTAGCACAACACATCTACCACTTCGAAATCACCTCTCAGGTTCCTCAAGGTCTAAGTGCACATGTGACGTCATCCAAGAAAGCTCAGTGTAATTGGTAAGTTTTTATAGTTAGTAACTATTTTAAGAATTGAATTGAAATATTGATTGAATTGAAGGTATTAATATAATGGAAACTATCAAAGGCTTGGAGGGAAGCAAACCTCCACCTAAGACACCTGAACAGCTTCTAGACTTGTTATTCTCACCCTTCAGGGACACCAAACCGCTGATGTTCAGGTTTCTTCTTTTATCAACACGAATCATATACACAGAAACATTGATCATTTTGATACAAGTATTAGACTATATCATTGATAGGTTTTTTTTTGTTAGGGACGAGTAAATGATATCGAATTTCCTGCATTGAATCTTTTTCGATACCCACATTTTGGTGTTTTTCGGGGACGGTTCCGTACACGGTACCGTATTTTACCAATTTTTACCTTCAAATACGGTATCAGTACCCAATTGTCGTGATTTTTTAGTATTGGTACTTTCGGTTCTGATGCGGGCCAAAGTGTAGAAACCGGGCCTTAATGTTGGAGGTCCAAGACCGCGCTGTACGAAAATGGGCCTAACCTGTGCTGTGAGCCTCCGTTTCTAACGTGCTACCAGTCAAACGACCGCTTTTATGTTTTTCTACTGTTTTTGGGTTATCCCGTTAATTTTCTGAAATAAGCCCTCTAAATAGGGTTTTTGGTCACTTTTATTTTTTTTTCTAGTTTTTTTGGGTTTGTTTTAGGCTTTTGTATGACCAATGGTTGTTTGTTTTAGGACCATCCGAATTTTGTTTGCTTATTTAAGTTATCATTCGAATTTTGTTTTGCTGATTTAAGTTATGTTCATGTAATGTGAGAGGATACTTGATCATTATTGAAATTAAAATTTTAGTCTTTTCAAATTCGCGACTCTTGGGTCGAATTTGGGGGTTTGGGTGAAGATCATCACGGGTATTCGCAGAATCAACGTGCTTGAACTTCGATTTCGTTCCTGCATCAAGTTCGGTATCAGTTTGGTATGGTACCGGTAACGAGCTCATCTCTAGTTTGGTTATAACTTATAAAGAACATATTACAAACTCTAAAACCTAACTGGACGCGCGACCATACTAATAACCTTAGTATAGCTCACAGACCAAATAAGTTAGGTTTATGATTTAGTATAAGTCTACGTTATGTTATCAATAAATTGTAGCAGACATATCAATAATATAGTTATGTTATCAATAAATTGTAACCAGACGTATCAATAATATAGTCCAGTAATAAGTACACTCATAAGTAAAGTTGTCATACTTCATATCACTTTACCATTGGTAGATACAATCAATTGAATATCCCATGTAGAGATTGTGATTGGGTACTGTATTTCTGTTTTTGAAGGGTTATTGTCATTTTACGGGCTTCCGGTTCTTGATTCACTAGATGAACTCACGGGCAGTGGAGCTCCCGCGTTGTAGATGGTCTCAAGTTTGAGTTACACACACTTCCTGTAAGAACAAGTTGTTACACTAACTGCACTTTGTACAAACTTGGTTTCTCAACTAGTTTTGCAAATGATTCACTGATTGAAAAAGGGGATGGAAAGTCAGTACCGGACGGGGATGGTGTAAATGTGTATGTTAATACCACAGATGCTCGGGAGTCATCTCTTGTGCCCGAAGAGGTGCAAATGGCGGCCGTTGAGCGCACCATAGCACGAGCCCATAGGAACTACACTATGGCTGATGCACTGCACAAGCAAATTACAGATGCTGGCTATCGGTATTTACTATTTACTATTGTCCATTCTGTATCATACTTAAGCTTTGGTGGAAACCATCACACTGCTTGTTGACACATGCAGGGTACTAAATATCAATAATGAGGAGATTCTAGCACGAAAGTACCGGATTAGACTAAGGTACTTCGAATAGAACTCGCGTCTCATGTATTTTGGTCTTGATCCGTACTTTTGTACCACTGAACTAGGAACGATTTGGATTGATTCGCATGATATATCTGTTCCAACAATTTGTGTATTACGCGTGAGTTGATGTCAATGGAAACAGGGGGATAGATGCGCCTGAAAACGCGATGCCTTATGGAAAGAGGCCAAGGATGAGCTGGTGAAGATTGTGAGGGCAAGTGTTTGCAAATTTTAGTCTTTGATGAAGATCGCTATGGGCGTTTTGTTGGAGATGTTTACTGCAATGGCATTTTCGTACAGGTGATTCAGTTGCTGTCATATGTGCTTACAAATGTAATGCAACTAAACTAAAAAAAAAAAACTTGCAGAAAAGAATGTTGAAGAAAGGACTTGCATGGCATTACACTGCCTATGATAAACGGCCAGAGTTAGCGAAGGTGACTGATTGCCACTTTTGAGTTCTGTGATTACGCCAACAATGATCACGCTTTCTGTGTTATGAAATTTGATTAATTATTTTGATATCAGTGGGAGAAACATGCGCGGGCTAAGGGAATCGGATTGTGGGCTTTGTCGAATCCTGAAATGCCATGGGAATGGCGAAAGAACCATCGTGAAAACAGATATTAACCTGAGAAAAGGGTGATCAAACTGTTGTTTCTCCTTCAATCTGTGTTTTATTGACCATATATGCATGCTTGTTCACTAAACTAACATTTTGCTTTTGGTTTCTGGTCTCAGTGAATTGTAAAGAAATAAAATATGATTGAATTTGTGGATTGCAAACCAGAGTGGGTGGGTCAACCCAAATCCGGTTACCTTTAACCTTTCAACATTAAGGTTATCTTTTAATCATTAAACGGCTATGAAGGCTATCAAACAGCTATAAGTCATGACTTATGGCGTAGTGGAAGAACTCTGAACCACAGAAAACAAAAAAACAATAGGCGCAATGTTGATATTTTTTTTTATTTTCTTATTCGCAATGAATTTTGAAACCTATTAACATTCTCTAAAAAGGATACTGTTGATAACCCCGCAGGTACTGATATCGTTAACCGGTCAAAACCGGATATCAGTGAAACCGATTCGGGTCAAAAACATCAAACAACAGAAGTTTTTAAAAATTTTCTACTGGGCCAAAATAGCTGGGCTGAAGCCCAATATCGAATTATGCTTTTTTATTTTTTCTGGCGAACCTGACCCACTCAGGAGCCCACCTTGTGTTACATTCAAATATTCAATACTTATTATTTTCCAAATAACTAATATCTAAAAACATTTACTTAATTTGTTTATTTGTTAACAGATCGGATTCCCTTAGCTAAGGTGATTTGTACGTGTGGTTAAGATTAATTATTTATTTAAATTAAAGTTTGTTTATTCATGAATATTTAAATAGCTAGTTTTATTACGTATGACTATCTCATGAAAAGAAGTGAGTAAATTTGGTCGTTTTACAAATGTCAATACAGTTTGTTTCATTGTCCTAGTAAAATATATAGATTTATGTTTATGAAATTGTTTAGTGTATCTAGTGAAGTCATGTGATAACTAGTAACGTACTAGAAATCGAAATTCAACCAATTGTGGTTCTAAAATATGGTAGTCATTGGTATCGGGAATAATTATGTTGTTTATGAGTGAATATAAGAGAATTGTTAGAGTAAATGGTTTTGATTTATCATATTGAAGAATTGAAAATACCTTTAATGTGTGTATGATCATAACATATTTCTAGAGGCGTGTGTTTCATGTGTAGTTGAATAATGGTGATTTTTTTTGCTACGTCTTTTTTTTTTTTATAAGATCAGATGTGATTTAAGCTGAATTAAGCTTTGTTTAAGCTTTGTTTATACTAAGCCCATTGCAAAAGAATCTAAGTTTCATCTTATATTATTAAAATTAACGAAATCGAATTTAGTCCTTTGCTTTACAAGGAAGTAAAGAGATAAAAACGTGGTTAAGTAGGAGAAAAGGATAAAAAGAATTGTTCTCTGTTGCGCTTTACCTTTTGGGCTTATTGTTTTTTTTTTCTCTTTATAAAACACACACTTATTTATTTTCTCAAAACATAAAATTAATAATAATATTAATGCAAGTTACGTGAAGTTGTTTGTTAATGCAAACATATTGTTACTAAATGAACAATGTATTTTTAATACAAAAGTTATAAAAAATAAATCAAAATTAACCCATTAATAAAGTTTTTTCCATGTCACAGACTATAATTTGAACTATAACCCTGAATATGCTTAAAAGCATAACTTTCAATAACTGAATAATTTTGATCAGATGATAACTACTAGAAAAGTTTGACGTTTTTATTATTAAAAGCTTAAGATTACCTGAAATTATTTTTTATAACCAACTACTAGTTTGTAAAAGAAAAACCAAGCCAGTGCATAAAAATCCCACATGAACAAGGTCTAGGGGCCTAGGGCGTTTTGGTCATTTTAAGTTGATGTATGCATTATTTTTTGTATTTCTACAAGAGACTTTCATGACTAGTACCTATGATTATCAATTAACATGACATCAATCGTAGAATTGCCTCGAGGTTCAACTTAACTACTTTAATCATCATAATTAAACTTTAATGTTTTTTTTTAATTTATTTGTCAGTTTTTAAGAATCACAAACTAGGTTTTTGCTTATTCTTTCACTAGGTTAGTACTCGTGTATTACACGGTCGGTGAAAGTAAAAACATTTTGTTAGGAATTTTGTAAAACAATTTGATTATCATAACTAAGGTAATATATTACTTCGCACGACTAATTACATTGAAACAAATAAATAATACTTATAAATCTCTAATAATTTTGTTTATATACAACATTTGTTGTTTCATTAGTAACCATGCCATTTTCATGTAGCATTAGTAAGTTGCTTCATTTCTATTCTTTACTTTTGATAATGTGACATAACTATACATGATTGAAAACTGGTTTTTTTAATATATACTAAGCCGGATAATATTTGTTTTTGGCTCTTGTTACTTGTCACTGGAATACATAGAGGAAGTAAAAAAATTGTTTTCTCTAAAACTTGAAAGAGATTTTTTTCCGACGTTACAAGATTAGCAACACTAATACACCATTATACATATAATGAGAACAGAAAATAATAATTGTCACACTTTTCGTACAACCCATTCTTATCGGTTTTTTTATAGACATTTTAATCTCATGTCTTTCTCCAAATTTCATCTTCAACTTCATATCAATATCAACCTCACCCAATTAAACAATGTTCATGGGAATGCGCTACAAAAAATAAGGATGTAAATGTTAAAGTTGATAATTCACAAATCCATTATTATTAATACAATGTTAGTATGTATAAATTGGAAATTTGAAATGCATAATAAATAGGAAAATTGGTTATCATAGGTTCCAAATATAGCTAATTGGTAACTAAAGATTCCAACTTTCAATTTGGTAACCACAAGTTCATAGTTATATGTTATTTGTTGTCATAGGTTTCCGTCTACCAGACCCTTAACACCGTTAGGGTCTGGTGACGTGGCGTTCCAACATGGCAGTAAAATGGTGTTACAACTCATCGTCAACACAAACCCCTGTTTCAAGAACAATGTCTCTACCCACACCCTTAATCCACCACCCACCTCTTCGTAAAGGCGATTCGAATCACTTCGTATCACTCACCTCCACCACCTGCAGCTCACTCTGTTACTGAAACCCCTGATTCAAAAGGGGTTGTTGTTTATCTGGTTGTGAGGATCGAATTGTTTTGTATTACACCAGTTTGAGAGGAATCAGGAAAACTTATGAAGATTGTTGTGAAATTCAATTGATTTTGAAGGGATTTCGCGTGTTTGTTGATGAACACGATATATCGATGGATTCAAGTTGCAGAAAGGAGCTGCAGAGTGTGTTTGAGGGCAGAGGATTCACTCTGCCACAAGTGTTCATCAGGGGGAAGCTTATTGGTGGTGCAGATGAGATCAAAAGACTTCACGACGAAGGAAAATTGTTCGATTTTATGAAGGGATTTCCTGTTATTGATCCTGGGGTTGTTTGTGACAGTTGTGGGGATGCAAGATTCGTGCCATGCCCGAATTGCAGCGGAAGCAGGAAGGTTTTTGAGGAAGATGAAGGGAGATCGATTAGGTGCCTGAATTGCAATGAGAATGGTTTGATCAGGTGTGCCACTTGTCGCTCTTGATTACTAAATGTGGGTACACCATTTTACTGCCATGTTGGAACGCCACGTCACCAGACCCTAACGGTGTTAAGGGTCTGGTAGACGGAAACCTATGACAACAAATAACATATAACTATGAACTTGTGGTTACCAAATTGAAAGTTGGAACCTTTAGTTACCAATTAGCTATATTTGAAACCTATGATAACCAATTTTCCTAATAAATATTACCTAACGCTTAGTGACAGTTAAGGAGAAGGCATGATAATTTTTGCTTATTCTTTCATTAAAGTGGATGTGTTGACTAAGAAAAGTCAAAATCAAACCTCATTTTTGTGTTGACTATAATAATCAAAATGGAATTTATTTTGTGTTGTATAGAAAGAGGTAAAAGTGAAATTCTGGTTACACGAGTACCATTCATGTATCTTGCTTTAATTCTTTATATACTTATAGCATTCACAACTAGAGTTGCAAAAAAAAACCGGTTTGGCGACCCGACCCGGTGAACCGGCCCGAACCCGAACCGGTTTGGAACCGGCTATAAGCCAAATCGGTTCAAACCCGGAAAAAACCAGCGGTTTGGGACCGGTTTGGGTGTTTCTTGGGTGAAACCGGTTTTTGTCCAACCCGGTTTTGGAACCGGTTCAAAAAAACCGGTTTGGACCCGGTTCGAACCGTTGAAATTTTTTTTTCAAACGGTCATATAGCCGTTTGAAGTCGAATTAGACCGTTTTTTTCAACTTTTTTTGACCATTTTGCCCTTATATGATAGTATAAATAAGTAGTGGGTGTAATGGTTTAGTCATAATACTCAAAAGCTCAAAAACATGTTTAAAAACGCAAAAACGCTCACTCACTCTCAATTTTCTCTTCTCTCATTCTCTTGAATTTTATATAATGGCTTCTGAATCATCCGTTCCAACTGGTGGATCCTCAAGTGTCGCTACCGTTGTTAGAATTTTACCAACAACGAGAAACCAAGAGATTTGGTGCAATTTCGACTTATGCGAAATATCGAATGGTCAAAATAAAGCTCGATGCAAGGCTTGTGGTTCGTTTTTCAAGTCGGATTCTAACTCGACTTTGAGAAACCATATGACCAAATGGTTCAAGTCTTTGAAAAGTACACCGAGTCAAGGCCAAACATCAATCAGAAACGATGGTGGTTTATGGAACTTCAGCGTCAATATGGTTCGAGATAGAATGACAAAGTTTGTAATTCAAGAAGGATTACCGTTCGATCATTTCGACAACCCTCGGTTAACAAAATTGATTCAAGAAACTCTTCAACCACGCTACACTCACGTAAGTCGCACCACTCTTAGACGTGATTGTTTAAATCTTTGGAAACAAGCAAAAAATGATTTAAAGGTTTTGTTTGAAAATTTACAAACCGGTGTCAACTTAACTACCGACGTTTGGTCCGCCCCACACGGTTTACCGGAATCGTACCTTTGCGTCACCGCCCATTGGATAGATCCAAGTTCGTGGCAAATGATGAAACGTACAATTGCGTTTGAATTATTTGGATATCCGCATACCGGTGATAATTTATTTCAAATTTTAGACTTTGTAATCAAAACATATAAATTAGAAAATAAAATTTTTTCAATGTCATTTGATAACGCCTCGAACAACACATCCGCCGTTGAAAATTAAAAATAAAATATAAACCGGTTTGTGACGGCGTATTTTTTCATTCAAGATGTGTTCCACATATTAATAATTAGTTGTGGAAGATGGTCTTGGCGTTACTGAAGTTGAAGATTTTAAAACGTCTTTCAAAAATATGTTACGTGGAGTTTTTAAAACTAGTAGAAAAAGATATGTTAATTATAGAAAAATGTGTCGCGATACGAATTCCATTGTTTAGGACCAAATTGGGATGTCCGACTAGATGGAATTCTACTTGGAAAATGTTTAATAGTGCTTTGCGACAAAAGGAAACGCTTCATGTTTTTCACGATAGTCTTGCGATGCGGGGTCGGGTTGTTCCGTTTCCGTTGGAGGGTTGGGAATATATTCAAGAAATAACTCAATTTTTAGTGCTCTTTAAAAAGGCAACTACAAAATTGTCGGGGGTTATTATCCGACAAGTTCTCTAACACTTAATCAATTGTATTTAATGACACATAAGTGAATATGAAGAAAGATATGAAACGTTTTCAGCAATGGTGGCGCCGATGAAAGAAAAATTTATAAAATATTTCCTCGAACTACCCCCCGTTTTTACGTGTTCCGCCGTACTAGACCCGTGCTTAAATGTTTCGGGGGTAGAAACTTTAATTG